>APFE031116704.1:127292-158086 GCA_000404065.3 Pinus taeda
TTATCTTTTTTCAAAATTATGCATTGTTGTTTTTCTCTGCATTGCGCTCTACAAACGTTATCCTGCAATCGCTGGAAAAATCTCCACTGAGCCCTAATGACAGCAGGCCCAAAGGGACAAACTCTCCTCCGCTAGATGATGCAACAACTTTTCAAGTTCTTGTAGCCAATCTTAGAAGCCAAAAGCAAAGGATGTGCATTCTTGATTTGTTAAGAAAGATGATAATATACCCTAGGTTGCCTTTCTGAATGGGTTTCATCAAACAACCCTATCCTTCACAGAAAAATCCCTAGTGGGAAAATTTACAGGGATGTGGCCATCCCCTAGATCGATGGAGCTCTGACTCAAAAAAATTTGGAGGTCCATGATGAAGAGTAATATCAAGTTTTTTGTGTGTGGTAATGGCTTCTTTGCCTTCCTCTTTGAGTTCAAAGAGGACAAAGATGTTGTCTTCATAAACGAGTCATACTTCTTTGGAGCAAGAGACATGTATTTGAACTCTTGGTTGCTTGATTTTGACCCAGAATGAAGACATCCACACAACAATGTTGGTATGGGTAAAACTTTTGCACTTGTTTCCATCTTTCTGGAGTGATGACTATCTAAAAGTGATAGGCAATGGGGTAGGAAGATTTATGGATCATTCAAAACCTAAGGGTAGTGAATTCGCTTGCGCCAAGATCTGCGTTGAAGTAGATATGGAAAAAGGCTTACCTTCTAAGATCAAAATAACACAAGGAGAATGGAGTCACTATTAGATCCTACACTATGAGAAGTTTCCCTTCAAGTGTTGGATCTTCCACAAATAAAGATACTTTTCAAGGGATTGCAAGAAAGATCAGCCTAAAAAAGGTGAAGATGCATCCCCCCCGTAGCAGGAGCAATGGCAGACTCAAAGGAAGGGGGGGGGAGGGAATGAAGAAAAATGACCGCAAATAAAGACCCTCTTGAGAATAGTCGGAAATAAGTTTCGACTTCAATAAACCCCTTTAAAAATCTTCAAACCCTAGATGATACATAAACAAAAGTGGTGGGGCAGGGATATGATGATACAAAGACACAAGAAGTGAATGCACTCGAAGAAAAAAGGGAGATTTACAATTCAGATCCTAAGGTAAGTGCTACCCCAATTGATCAGGAACATTCTCACAATCTTCATAAAGAGTAAACTCATGTAGAACTGGAATCTAAGGTGCAAGAGAATGAGAAAACACCCTCAATGCGAAAGGGATTTGAGGCAGGACCAGACAAGGTAATGAATAGAAACGTTAGAAAAAATGAATTTAGGAGGAGAGTTTACCAGTCATGAATCAAAGATCACTCCATGAGGCAAAGAATGATCTCCAAAAATTGAGAAAAGAGAGGCAGAGGTAGAGAAAAATATCAATCTAGGTACCTAATCGCAAATCACAGAAAATCTAAAAATGGTAGCAAATCAAGATCGAGGTAGTTCTAAAGCAAGAGGTGGTAAGGTGACCCCCCTGCACCCCCAAATATCATTGAAGTTATTGTTATGGAATGTAAGGGGTTCAGGAAACCCTGCAAAATACCATTATGTTAAGGACATAATATAAGGCGAAAAATCACAAGTACTACTTTTGCAAGAGACGAAGTTAGAGGAAGAAGAGATTTTGAAAATCTCAAGCAGCTTCTAAAGAGACTGCTCAAGAATAGCGCAAAGCTCAAATGGGGCTTCTGGTGCCCTCAGTATTTTCTAGGTGGATTCCCTATTCACATTAAGGAAATGCCTCAAGTACAAATTTTGGATCGCAATCTTACTTAAGCAAAAGGATTCTAAAGAAATATTTCCCATTGTAAATGTATATGTCCTTATTAACTATGGAGAAAAAATGAAATTCTAGGATTCTCTCCACCAGTTATGGGAGGATTGCAAGTACATATATAGTGTAGTTGGTGGAGACTTTAACACAATCTTATATAAAAATGAGAAAAGAGGGGGGAGTCTGGTTCATGATCCATTCTATGAAAAAATGGAGAATCTTATCAATGAATGGGATTTAGTGGACATTGTTCCAAAAAGGGGCAAGTTTACCTTGACAAATCATAGGAGCGTCGAATGTCATATAACAACCCGATCAGACCAGTTTTTTCTCCACAAAAATTAGATTTTGAAAGAAATTTATTGTATATCTTCCATAATAGGGCAGGGGTGCTCAGATCATTGATGAATCATCATGGAAATCGATTCACAAGAAGATTTGGGGCCAATCTATTATCGATACAATTTAGGGTGGCTTCAAGAAGACGGGGTGGTAGTTCTAATTACGCAGACGGAGAAGCACGGTGTTAAGATCCCATCCTTTGTACAGGAATACAAGCTATGAAAACGTCAAGCAATCATGCATTAAAAACTGGGCTAAAAGCAACTATTTTCCTCCTAGAAATCAAAAGGCAAAGATCAGTGAGCAATTAAAGCAACATTATTTAAAAATGGATTTTGAACCTATAAAGGAGTGGGATATAGAAAAAGAAAAATAAATCACAAAACATATATGCACTTTGAGAATGTATTAGGAGAAGTATTTGAAGCTCAAGTATGTTATGAAACCAACTCACAAAAAGATAGAAAAGATAGATCAACGACTTAGAAATCAACCTTTTCAAGGGGGGAACCTCCTTTACATTACACAAATGAACAATTCTTGGATGATACAAATGACAATACCTCCTTTCTATACATAGGAGTCTAAGTGGTCCCAATATAATCAGAGTCTACATAACAATAATATTGTAGGGACACAACAATAACAATAGTGGCCTTCTACAGGGCACACTAATAACAACATGGGGACTACATGGGCACAACAATACCATAAAGGGGTTGCAATAATAACAATAACAGGCTACACTAGTATTATAGGGACCTAACATGCCCCTCTCCTTCAAAAAGTGTTGTCCTCAACGCTTGAGTAGTTCTGGATGCTTCTGTATAAAATTCTTGTACTCCCATGTGGAATCTTCAGCGGGTAAGTTCTTCCACTTGATGAGATACTTTGAAATTGATCGATTTCTTAGCTGTCGAGTTCTTGTTTTTGTGACTTCTTCAAGTTCAAATATGATTTTTCCTTCTTCGTCAAGTTGTGACAATATTGTTTGAACTGGGACCTTGCCACCTATAACCTTCGTTAAGCATGAAACATGGAAAACTGGGGGCACTAGGGAAGATGCAGGAAGCTCCAATTTGTAGGCCATAGTACCAATATTTTGCAGCACTTTATAGGGACCATAATACTTTAGTGATAATTTATTATCCTTCTTAGCTTGTTTGAGGGACATTTGTTTGTATGGTTGTAGTTATAAAAATACCCAATCGCCTATGTCAAAACTTATTTGGTTGGGATGTTGATATGCCTATTGTTTCATTCAATTTTGTGCCAAAGTGAGGTTATCCTTTAAAAGTTGGGGAACTTGTTGTTAATGCTCGATGTGATCTTTCACCGTTTGAACCTTTTTCTTCTTGATATGTCCTTCTATCTTGAGAGTTTGAGAAGTGGTAGTTCCTTCCAATGCATTACAAGTTATGGCTAGATTCATTTCTTCTTTCTCTAGGGTTGGTTGATGGTGAGTATCCTTTTATTTTGATGTTTCTTGATCCTTTTCTTCATGATATTTCATTGCTTGAACCTTCTTCTTCTTGATACGTCCTTCTCTCTTGAGAGTTTGGGGAGTGGTAATTCTTGCTAATGTAGTACAAGATATGGTCAGATTCATTTCTTCTTTATCTAGGGTTGGTTCCTGGTTTATATCCTCTTCTTTTAATGTTTCTTGATCCCTTTCTTCCTCCTCTTCACAATCTATGTAAAATAATTTCTTCTCAGCACACTTATGACCTTTAATGTATTTTCTATCACAATTGTAACAAAGCCCTTTTGATTTTTTTTCTTCCAATTGTTGTGGTGTCAACCTTGTAGGTTGTGGAAGGCTAGGAGAAACAATACTTCCATCTTTATAATTGTGAGTGGTAGAATTCCTCGTTGCCATAATTTTGCTTTCCACTTTTCTTGCCAACTTGTATGTCTTGTCCAATGAATTAGGTTCCCAAAGGCGAACCTCATGTTGGATGTTATCTTTTAAAGTCCCTATGAAGACATCAATCCTCTGCTTCTCTGGAATATCATTTACCTTTATATTTAATTTTTGGAATTCCTCAATGTGCTCTGCCATTGAAATGTTTTGTTTGAGATTTATCAATTGGTTAAAGAAGGTGTTGCTCTTTGTCTCCTCATAATGTGCTATCATTTCATCTGTGAAAATTGGACAGGTAACAAGTGATTTACGATAATAAAGTCCTCTATACCATACAAACTGATTCGGTTCTAAATATAAATATGAAATATGTACCTTTTGTAATAGTTGCACATCATGTAGATCAAACTATTGCTCCATCTATAGTATCCATGTTACTGAATCCTTACCATCAAACTTCCTCATATATCTTTTTCTTGCTTCTAGGGGATCAATCTTGAAATGAATGTAACTCTGTAGTTTCAAATCTCCAAATTATGAAATTGAGATCTACGATAGCCCTCTGCGTCCTCTTTCCAATGCCACCATTTTGATAGAAATTAGATTCTTCAAGAAAGAGTTATGTTGAATCTCCCAAGATGGACTGATTATATACTTTTTCAGTAGAGGGAACTTGTATGATGTTCCACGTGTCACTGTTTCGACCTTATGACATGAAACTGATATACAGAAAACTACAATATGTCCTCTTTCTGTAACTTCTTACAAAATTTCAATATGATGCTTAGGGATAAAGTTATGTTAATTTTCCCAAGGTCACCTGTTTGGTATGTAATTCGGGAGCCTGTAGAAATCCTAATTTTCTTCGACTGTATCTCCGAAAATATAGCAAAACAAGATTTGAAATTTGGACCTGAGCTTCACCAAGATTTCAGTTAAAATGGGTTTTAATTTCAGAGTTTGAACCTTCGTAGAAAAAATTATAGCGAAAACGTCACGATTACCTGTTTGAGATGTAATTCTGGAGCTTGCAAAAACCCTAACTTCCTCAGATCATATCTCTGAAAATATAGTGAGACAAGATCTGAAATTTTGACCCAAGGTTCAGAGAGATTTTGGCTCAAATTATTATTTTTTAGCTTCTGAAATGTTGTAGAAAAATAGTTATAGTGAAAATTCCATGATGACCTGTTTGGAGCAGTGAAACCCTAGAATCCAAAGCTCTAATACCAAATGTTATGAAACCAGCTCACAAAAAGATAGAAAAGATAGATCAACGACTTAGAAATCAACGTCTTCGAGGGGGAAACATCATTTACATTACACAAATGAACAATTCTTGGATGATACAAATGACAATACCTCCTTTCTATATATAAGAGTTTAAGTGGTCTCAATATAATAACAATAATATTGTAGGGGCACAACAATAACAATAGTGGGCTTCTATGGGGCACAATAATAACAACATGGGGACTACATGGGAACAACAATACCATAAGGGGGTTGAAATAATAACAATAAGGGGTTGCACTATGTATAAATTCCCATTGTAGATCAATAGATTATGTAATATACTAAAGCACAATACAAGATCTACTTCTACAACACTTTGTGGAAGCTTAATCGAATTGAGCAAGATCGAGATAACACATATAACTAAGAATTGAGGAATCAATCACACATAACACGAAAGAAATATCACGAGGAAAGCCTCAGCCTAAAACCCCAACTCTGTATTATCATACAAGTGGAAATCTTGTTCAAGTTACAAAAAGAATCAACGCTCAAGCTATCCTGCTCTCTCTGCAATCAAACAATACAACTCACAGACTGAATAGACATAGTATATGTCCTCCCGAATCCCTCCAAGCCTCCTATTTCCTTGCGCAATTTTTCTTGGGGTCCAATGATGTCACATGTGTGAATTGGTCTCATCACACTCACTAAACCTAAAGAAGTAGCCGCACAATCCTCAAGGAAAGAATTGCTTTTGCATGCAAGGAATATTCACAATGGAATATTATAGCAACTGATAGTACATTGCCCCTCCATCTGATCTCAACTAGGTCTCTGTCTGAGCTGACATGCATGAGTTATTTATGAGAGAATACTCAGTTATTTGAAGTGCAGTAGTTACATGCATGCAAGCATTAACTAACTGAACTTACATTAATTCAACAAACTGCTTGAATTAATCTAACTGGACTTGACTTAGTTAACTAAGTCAACTAATTACAAATCAATATTACAACTCATCCTTATCTCTTTAACTGATGGATAAATTCCTCAATTAATGGAGAAACTGTTGCATGTCCCCACATCGACTTCAAGTTTGATTTTCCTTAACTAATTAACTCAAGATGAATTAAGTAATTATTTTACAAACTGCTGCTAAGATCAAATTCAAATTTTAATTCACTATTTTAGTTTAGGGACTGACTAAAATAGGAAGGTATCCCGAAATGCTATTTATAGAATGATTTTATCACTTCCATTTTTCCATCCATTGTTGCTAAGATCAACACTGGCTGAACTGCTATTTATAGCGGTGCTATTTTTAGCAATTCTATTTTTAGCATTTCTTGTTGCTATTTTCAACACACTAGTAGTATAGGGACCTAAAAAAGTATCAAAGTCTTTGGTTAAAGGTCGTGGATCATAAAACTACATTTTTTTACAAGCAAGCCAAGGCAAGAGAAGTGTTTAATCAAGTCAAGGAAATTATTTGAAAAGGTAAACCTAAAATATTCACCCTTTTTTAAATCAAGCATGAATATTTTTTGTACCTTCAGGAACTATACTCTGAAGAGAAAGAAAATGAGTTGGATAAAGAAAGAGATTTTCTGTCTTGCCTCCTCCCCATTGTTTCCAAGAATGAAAATAACTAACTTGTTCAACCAATAGAAGAGGAAGAAGTGATTGAAGCTATCCAGACATTAAATCCTGATAAGGTCCTTGGTCTGGATGGTTTCACCATTAACTTCTATCAATCTTTTTGGCACTTAATAAAGAAGGACCTATTGAGAATGCTCAATTCATCTCGATTCAAACAGAAGTTGGGCAGTTATACAAAATTTTCCTTCTAGCCTTAATACCAAAGGAGTCTAAGCCCTCAAGCTTCATGTTCTTAAGGCCAATATCCTTATGTAATTCAACCTATAAAATGCTCATTAAAATATTGGCTAATAGATTGAAGAAAGTTATACCATCCATCATATCAGAGAACCAAGGAGGATTCATGCAACATTCATAGATTTTGGATAATGTTATTTTGGTTCAAGAGGCCACGCACTTCAGCAAACACATAGGAGATCTGGGTATAATCATTAAGTTTGATATGGAAAATTCCTAAGACATTCCTTCTTTTTTTCTATCATGGGGAAATTTGGTTTTTGTAATGAATTGATAGGTTGGGTAAAATCTTGCATTGGATCTCTGTGGATCATCCCCTTAGTTAATGGTAGACTTCATCCTTTTTCTCAGCTTCACAAGGGCTCTAAGAAGGCTTTCCTCTCTCTCTTTTCTCTATATCATGTGGCAGAAAGTTTAATTCAAAAACCTAGAAGTTTCTCCAGTTGAGGGTAGGCTGATGGGCCTCAGCATTGCTTGGAATACCAAGACAAGTTAATCATCCAATTGGAAAACGATATAATCGTCTTAGGAGGGGCCTCCAAAATTGTGGATTATCGATTCAAAAAAGTGCTTGAATCCTATCTAGAACTATCTGGGGGTTAGTCAACAAATGGAAGAGCCAATTATATGGTTGGAATTGCACGAAATAAACTTTGCATGAGATAGCCAACATTCTTGAATTTTCAAAAGTTATTAGTTGGATATCCTTCAGGTATCTAGGAGTCCCCATTTCTCTAGGAGCCACGCGTATCGAAAATTGGGGTGTTCTGTTACAAAAATAAAAAAAAAAATCCTTTCTTGGGGAGTGTAGTGGTTCAATCCAGCAGAGAAAACCACCTTGATCAAATATGTGATTTCATCTCTCCCGATATACTTGTGTTTTGGATTGCTATCCCCTAAGGGAACGATAAATTAGATGGGAGCCTTAATAAACAAATTTCTATGGAAAGGAGGGAAAATAATGATAAACAATTTCATCTAGTGAATTGGGGCACAATCCAGCTCCCAAAAGGTTATGGAGGACTAAAAATTAGGGACCCCCACTTCATGAACCTTTCTCTGGGAGAAAAAATTGTATGAACACTTATCTCAAATTCTAAAGAGTGGTGCAGATCAAAATTTTCTTTGGTGCAAAATATTAACAAGGTCGAGACTCTGGGTTCAGGCACAAGGGCCAACAAAGCTCTGATGTAGTTTAGCAAAACGCCGCCATTTTCCCCTTATCTAAAATCGGTAAGGAGTCTCACCCAAGGCGTGTTGTGGCATTAATTAGATGGGAGTTGGAATCTATTATAAGGAAGAATCATATCATAGAATCAAGAAGCAAAGAACAATGATTCATTCTACAAGGAATTCTGATCGCAATAGGCCATACATGCTGTGAAAGAGATATTACTTAAATACATGCTTACATAAAAAATTTAAAGAACTAGATTAACATGCAACTGACACACAATGGTCCCAATAGCAGTCTTCATCATTAATCTGAGTAGAAAATTCATTACATCAGGCTCAAGGCCTCTTTTCCAACATACAAAACTCTAGACAGAACAATACATGAGCATATAAAACAAAAATATAGAGCGACTCTCCTAACTTCGAAACAATACCCATTCAATGTTCTCCTTTCTTCATTTTGACTTGTTATTCCTTCTCTTTGCGTGCCAACCTGAACTATCGGTTCCTTCTCAGGATCTTTTCCTTCTCCATTGCTCAGTTGTTTTCATTCCTCGACAGTCCTTGCTATTTTCTTGCTCAGTTGTATCTGCTCCTTCCTGTTGTCCCTCTGAAACTACCAGTCTTCTACAAGTTCCTTCCTTTTTCCTGGTTGTTATTCCCGTAGCTCTCCAATATCCTTTTCCACCACTTATATCCAACCTTTTGAATCCTCACCAAAATTTCTTAATTCTTCCAAAAAATGAAGGCCCCAATAGGCCTCAACTACAGTCTATTGACTCGTCCCCGAGTCAATCTTCCTTTGGCACCGTCGGTGTTGCTGATGCTTTTGTTGCTGGTGCTACTGCTGATGCTTCAACTGATGCTTCTTCTCGGCTAGTTTATTTAAACGAAGGCAACAATTCAGGGGAAAAAGCAATGGTCGTATGGCAGAATTAGGTATACTCATTGAGCGCTGCATGCCATATTCCCGTGATTGCAGCTGCCTGGCCAAGGAACTCAGATGTAGTGTCATAAGTCGATTGGGTTGGTCATGTCATCAAAAAAGAAGTCCATTGTGCATCGATGTCATCACTAAGCTACTGCAATGTCTGTAGGTGTTTGAGCTGGTGTGTGGAGATCCCTGAGTATCTATTTTGTCTTGGCCAACTCATATTCTATTTTATTGAATGTGGGCCTCTAGAGTGTCTATCTTTGCCCGGATCATCTTCAGTTGATCATTGTCTTTGGTGTTCCTGGCATCATTGAGTAGCTAATTGACCTTGTTGCGGAGGGGATATACTAGTTTTTTCTTCTTCGCAAGGTAGCCCAACTATTCGTGAACTTATCACAGTAGATTGTGGGAATCTTCTGCAACAATGACAATGGAATCTTTTAGGGTGGATGTAGTGTCATCTTCTATTCTATTTCAGTTGCATATGCTGTGGCAGGGCCTGACAATGCACTTCTTGTTGTAGTGAGGGTCTGCTTGAGCTCCTGGTTGGCAAAGATTAAATCATGGCATGCTACCTGGATATGGTCACAAAATTTGACTAATGTGAAAGCTAAAATGTCTTCTAGGGAATTGGGCACAACATTATAAACTGAAGGCCACAGTACCTGAAATTTTTTGGTAATATGCTATGGCTTACCTTGAAGTTGTTTCTTTTCTTGCGGAGCTGATCATGTTCTGCCGTAAGTACGACAATTTGTTGTTGTTGTTGTTAATGCTTGGAAGTTAAGTCATTGTGCAATGCTTTGGCTCAATGTGCAACTTCTTGAATAAAATTAAATAGTTGGCTTGAAGACCAGCCCTGGAGATAATCCTGGTTCATGATAGAGGGTTCTGGAAACTCACTTTGCAAGGGATTCCCACTGGTGACATACTTTTCTGAGTGTCTGTGGGGAGAGGTAGCATGCTATGAAGGTTCAGCCAATGGTGGAGTGGTGTGGATGGAAACATGGAGGGTTGGAATTTAAGGAAACATATGAAGTGGTAATGATATTGGGTTGATAGCAGTGGTAAGTGGCTGGTTAATGATTGGTCTAGTGCCCATTAGTGGACATGACTCCAATAAGAAAGACAACATGGAAGTAGGGGCGACTTTTTCACTGGAGACTACCGTGATGGACTAGACAACAGATTCAACCTCCATGTCCATCTCCATTCCCAACAGTGTTCCAGAGGGTATAATGTTTGAAAAGGTGGCAGATGTGGATGCTGTATGCGGTAATGGGTTGTGCAAACTAAGTGATGCAATTGAGGTGGAGGGTGGAATTTCTTTTCAATGGGTGATGTAGTATGGGATTGGGGTTCTTCAAGTGCGAGATCTATTATGTGACTAACAGTTGTCGATTACTGCTTTTTGGCCCCAACGAGAGGTTTTATAGCTTTTGAACCACAGGGTTTTGGGATGGTAGGCTTGGATTGGGAATGGGGTCCTACTATTGGTAGGGTAGGAACTAGAGGAGTAGGAATCAGTGGATCATGTTGTCTTGAACTTTGAAACTTAGAAAAGGTGGGAAAAAAACTTGTTGAGACTTCGATGTTAGTGATGGTTTCCTTCAGGGAGCTCATTTGTTTCTTATGCTATTTGATGACTAGTTGCATCTCCTCCTCGGCCAAGTGCTTTCTTGAATCCACAATTGTTTCTCCTAGTAGTGGCTGGGGTACCATCCCTTCGAAGAAATAGATGTGTTTTCCTTCTCAAATCTCCCTTGAAATGCCTAGCCATGAACCGATCTATGTATGGAATTCTTAAGAAGCCAACATAAACTTTTGGGGTCTCATATGGAAGGTGTGGGGGTGAACACAATGCGACCTTATCCAAGTGCTTCCTTGAATAATACAAAACTAAATTTATGATGAGTACTCATCAAGTAGTGACTTCAAAACCCTTTTTGCAACCTTGACGACTTCATACATTTTCTTGTACCAGTCGATGAAGGAAGCTTTGTTTATTTCCTTGCTGCTTGGGTCCCCCGAGGTTCGTCAGGGCATGTACCTGAGGCAAGAGGTTGGTATTCCATGATGGGATCCAACTCCCTGCTCTATGGTGGGCACCATTTCCACATCACCAAAGCAAAAACAAGGTACCCATAAATGAAATGAGTCGTATGCTTGTAGATATTTTCACAGGCTTTGAATAGTTCATGGAGAAGGAAGGCACACCAATTCAGTTGGGTGCCTTCTACACAATGCTCCACAACTGAAATTATATCGAGCGTGTACTCAATATTTGAAAAATGTTGCATTAGCTTCCCCATGATATTGTAGCATGTGAACTTTATGTTCGTGGTGTTGATTGGCTCTATGCGTGCTCCCTTTCCTCCTCTCTGTGTATCATACTTGTGGTAATAATCACCATTTCTTGTATCCTTCGCTCTCTTGGAAGTTGTTTGGAATGCAGTTGATATCGCGTTTCCAATCGCTGATAAACCTGCGAGCCTCTGAATGTCCATTGCATGAATTGAATATTCTTTATCAAGCCAAAGATAAATAGTAGTGACAATGATGTCTCTCAGAACTAGAACAAGAATAGAATCCGTGAACACTATCTCTCTTGTCAGGTGTATCATACCATCTACCACCTATGATTGTATCATCCCTGTCCAACCTATATCTTGATCGTGACCTAATACCATATGCCCTATTAATCATTTCCTCCTATCCATGACTAATACTTAGATGTCCCTATCTTTGTAAATCTGATAGGCTTTGAAGGATCACTGCATTAACCTCAACATGCTTTTTTTAAGCTTTGGAAAGCCTTCCTGATGTCTCAATCAACCTATTGCTATCTTCCTTGCAACTTCGTATGTATACATTCAAACTTCCCAGTGTATCTTCTATATCAAGAGAATACTCATCTCCTTATTTCTCAACTGATCCATAAGGAGAGTCACATGAATTGTAGTCCACCATTCTACTTATCATTTATGATCTTCTATCTCCTGCAAATATGTCATGTTAGATAAATCAAATAGAAACATAATCAAAATCATACCTCTGTGAAGTTCAGGGGAGGCTATCTTGTATGCACAATCAATCCAGATTAGCACAATATATATACATACTGATATCAATATATCAACACCTCAACCTCATAACACACCAACATCATCATGATGAAACGAGTTGCAATAATGACCACCACGATGCATGTTTGACCTACTATGCATGATAACCACAACAACCACAATGCATGCATAACAAACACATTGAAAAATAATATGCGTGCATAACAATCACATCTTTCCCATCCAGTCCAAGTGTTTGAACTGGGAATCTCTAATACCACCCAGTGGTATCATATATCACCCAAAGAGAACGAAACCCGCTCTGTACCAATCTGTAACAATTCCACCCCACATTTACCGACTTTTACAAGCTCGCAAAGATAAACATGAGACGAGTGTCACTATGATATGACCCGACCTCCAAGTTGTTCTAGTTATGGAAGTGGCGAATACATTCCAACCACAAACTGACATCCCTCAGAGACCATAGACCACATAGGAGGCTACAAACTACCCCAAGTGGTCAATCCCTAAGTTGGAACTCTGTTTCACTAGGGAAACTCCCCAATCACATGCACAACACAACATCAATGCATTTATGAGTTCCCAACCACACACATAGGCCTGCCTCCATGTGGTTATGACCAAAATTCATGAGTTCAGTGCCAACACTTTTGAGATCTCAACCACTTTTTTAGGCTAGCCTCCAAACCACTTCCCATAGCTGCTTGTAACTTTCCAGAATGCAATCAATGGTAATGAAAATGCTAATCAATCAAAGCTCAAGCAAATATTTGGCCTAAACATGCCTAATCCATCATAGACATTTCGTTAAACATATAAGATACAAGTCATGAATGCACATCCAATCATAAATTTCTGAACTTCATTTGAGAATCACCAAGAAGGATCCAACCCCTCTCTAGCTGGCTACAACAACACTAGTTAGACCTTGCATTCGTCAACCATTCAATAAATTATTAGAACATGTGAAGAGCCATAGATAAAATACATCATATAAGAAACATATAAACATAATAAAAACCAAGGCAAATCGCCCATACAATCACCACCATAATCAATATAAATTCTCATAGATCACAATAGGAAAATATCTCATTTTAACATATGAAAATGCCAAACAAGTTAGGGACTTCCATGTACCACTTGACCATATCTTGGGATGAAAAAAACATATCTTTTATCTAATCACCCCCATGCCATATTCCAAGCATGAATGTTGGATCATAAGTGTTCAACCAAAATGAAACCAACCAGGGCTTCTAGAGGCCAAACCACCTCAACCCTCAACCACTTCACCACTACGACCCAAAAATCACTAACATCAACCATATAAGTATCTACCAAAGTTTTCTAGGGCTCCAAGAGCTAGTAACTCAATCCAAAACCTTCTAGGGATCCAGAGAATTTGTTCTAATCCACTGCTCCAGGCACTAGTAACTCAACCCAAAAGGCTCTAGAGCATTTGTACCAACCTATAGGCTCTAGAAACTAGTAACTCAAACCAAGATGTTCTAGGGCTCTAGAGCGTTTGTTTCAACCCATAGCCATAGGGAACCTGAGGACCAATAAAAAAACAAGTGGCAAACCCACAACACCATGACTATCTAGGAAATGGAAAGGAAAGGCGGAAATCACTGTCAATCCCGGAAAATATCCATGCCAATGACAACACATAACCAAAGAACCACATGCATATACCATACATCCAAAAACCAATAAGGAGATCATACATGCAACCTGTTACCCGCAAAGCAATCCAACTATATTTGCTGATCTAACTGTCTCCTTGTGCTTCCTTGCTTTCTTTTTCCTTCTTTCTCGAAATCCAAGTGAATGCTTAAGTGCTCCAAGCATGCTGCAAGAACGCTCTAAGTGTGCAAGAGTATGAGAGAATGAGAGATTGCTCAACTCAAAACTATCAAAAAGCTGTCAAAAGATTTCAACTATTTCTCTGAAGCCTTTTTATCATTGATGCATCTATTTTTATCATTTTCCTTCATTTTCCCTCTAATTTCCCTTGCATGCAAATTTATGTCTCTTCACCTTCCTTTTCTCCTATTTTCATTTATTTTAATAATTAAATGCCAATTATTTCCTCTTTGTCTTTGAAAATTTACATAACCAGTAATTAACCATAAGTGATACCCACTAAAGTGTTTTCCCAACATTCAACTTGGAATATGTGTCTCATGACCTTGTTATTGTTTTATTTACATGGAAAATCAACCAGGGGTTGTTACAACCCAACAACAATGTTGAGATCGTTGAGAGAGCATCAGTTGTATGCCAATATCAGTAAGTATAATTCATTTTATTTTCAAATCCATTACTTGGACATGTTGTTTCTAAGGAAGGTATAACAGTGTATCAAAAAAAGATTAAAGCTAACATGGAGTGGTCAACTTCTAGAAATGTGGATGAGGTGGTATCATTCATGGGACTAGTAGGTTATCACAAGAGGTTCATCAGACACTTCTCAAGGATTTCCTATCCTATCACATATTTGTAGAGAAAACGGAAGAAGTTTGATTGGAATGAGGAGGGTACAACTAGTTTTGGGTAGTTGAAGCATTTTCTTACAAATGCTCAAGTCTTAATGATTGCAGATCCTCATAAGGAATTTGTGGTTTGTATAGATGCTTGGAAGAAATGATTTGGTGGAGTCCTGATGCTAGAAGGACAGGTGGTATAGAGTCAAGGAATTTGAGTGAGCACAAACAAAACTATGTGACTCATGATCTTAAGTTGATAACAATTATTCATGCATTGAAGATGTGGAGACATTATCTCCTTGGAAAGCGGTTTATTTCGATGAGTGATCATAGTGGGCTGAGGTACGTATTTTATCAACTTAATCTGAATGTCAGGAAAGCTAGATGGTTGGCTACTCCTAGTGAGTTTCATTTCAATATCATGTACATTAAGGGCAAGGAGAATAGAGTTGCGGATGCTCTCGGTAGGAGAGTGAAAGATGAGTCACATTTTAGCGGTGAGCTCTTATGTGACAGATTTACATGAGTGGATATTACATGTAGGGCATCATGATGAGAGGTACTAACAACTAAATTAAAGGTTATAGCAACAAGGTGAAGGTGATAGAGATGAGGAGTATCACCTCATGGAAAATGGCTTGGTTAGATTCAGGAAAACAATTTATGTAATAGATAACAGTGAGTTGAAGAAGATCATCTTAAGGGAGTTTCATGTCAAGCCATATTTAGGCCACCTGGGGTATTAAAATACTTCAAAAACTATTAAGAAGTTCTACTATTGGTCGAACTTGAAGAAAGAGGTGGCTAATTTTAGTGCTAAGCGTTTGGACACCCAACTGGTCTATTACATCCTAGTCTAATTCCAAAATGGAAATGGGAGGTTCGAAGACATCAAGACGACATGATTCCGTCATGGTTATGGTTGATAAGTTGAGTAAGGTGGCTCAGTTCATTGCAGTGAAGTCAACTAATTTAGCTAGTGAGGTAGCTCAAATCTTCATTAGGGAGATAGTGAGGTTGTATAGTGTTCCCAAGAAGATCATATCAGACAGAGATGTCAAGTTCACTTCTAGGTTTTGGAAGGAGTTGTTTGTAGGATTGGAGACAACGTTATATTTTAGTACAACTTATCATCCATGGACTGGATATGTTGGATGAGATGGAGCAAGAGATGCAGGTCATCAGAAGGAATTTGAAGGCAACATTGGATAGACATAAGAGTTATGTAGATCAACATAGAGCATTCAAGGATTTTCAAGTTGGGGAGCCTGTGTACTTGTGCATCAAGCGCAAGATGATCTCCTTGAGGATTGGGTCATGTGCCAAGCTGACACCTCCATATTATGGGCCTTTTTAGGTCCTTAAGAGGATTGGACTAGTGGCAACAGACATGCACTGCCGTCAATAGTGAAAGTCAACGATTTTTTCCATGTTTCATCGCTTAAGAAATATGTCTAGGATGTTTATCATGTAATTGATTGGTTTGTATTGTAGGTGGAACCATAGGGAGATTTCCATCCAAAGCCTTAGTGCATATTGTAGTGGAAACAACTCATGCTCTAGGAACGAGCAATAGAGAAAGTTAAAGTGCAATGGAAGCACTTTGGACTTGATGAAGCTACATGAGATATGGATGACCAAATGCATCTTTATATCCTTCATTATTTGCTGGTTGAAGCAAATGAGTTATATATATATATATATATAATATATATATATATATATATATATAAGTATATAAATACCGCAATAAGTTGGGTTATAAATATCCAATAACCTGTATGCGTGTTTTGTTTTTCAAAAATATGTCTTGTAAATACTGTATCGATCTATGTTATAAATCTCCATAGGAATATGTTTTGTTTTCAACGGTTTACTGGGCATAGATGTCATAGAACGTCGAGGACAGATTTCCCCCAAAGGGGAGGGGTTTGTAACAACCCGGGGTTAAAGTTTCATGTAATAAAGTATATTAAAGGAAAAATAATAAGACCAAGGTCACGGGACACATATTCCAAGATGAATGTTGGGAAATAATTGTAGTGCGCATCACTTGTGGTTTATTAATGGATTTGGAAATTGGCAAAGGCATTGGAAAAAGAAAAGAGACAATAATTGACATTTAATTATGAGAAATAAAGAAAATAGGAGAAAAGGAAGGTGAAGAGACACAAATGTACATGTAAGGGAGATTAGAAGGAAAATGGAGAAAAATGAAGAAAAAAGTGAAATCAGTGATAAGAAGGCATCAAAGAAATAATTCATAGCTTTTGTCAGTTTTGTCTTGGAGAGAGAGAGAGCAAGAAAAGGAAGGTAAAAGGAAGGCAAAGGACAAGAAAAGGAAAGAACACACAAGGAGAAAGTTGGATCAACAACTACAACAGGGAGATCTTGCAGGTGACAAGTTGCAAGTGTAATTTTCTTGTTGGGTTGTGAATGCATGGCACATGCATTTTATTATTTGGTTCATTTGCTGTCATTGGCATGGTTTTTTCCTGGATTGATAGTGGTTTTAGCTTTGCCTTGCTATTTCCTGGATAATCATCATGTGATGGGATTCATTCTTGGTTGAGATTTGGGTTTCCAGAAGGTTTTGGAACTGGTTGAGGTGGTCTCTGGAAGATCCCAAGGGTTGGGTAGAGATTGTTTTCTTCAAGAAACCCTTGATAAGGGGGTGGAGATAGGAAAATTCCTCTGGGTATGGTAAAGGAATTCAGAGACATCCGATCTTGCTTTGGTTTTGTGATCTCAGGACCAGTTTTATTGAGATCGCCGTGGCTTGAGGGTGGAGGTGGTTTAACCTCTCGATTCCCTATTTTGTTATGTCTTGGTTTATTCCATGATATCCCACATTCATGCTTGGAATATGGCACGTGGGTGATTGGATGAAAGAGATATCTGGTTTAGTCTAATATATGGTTAGGTGGTATGTGGAAGTCGTTGACTTGGTTGGATTTTTCATATGTTAATATGAACTATTTTCTCTATTGTGATTAATTAACACATGGAATGGTTATGACGTGACCTTATGGGTGATTTGTCATGGTTTCTATTCTGGTTATATGTTGGTTGTATTCTTGGTTCTATGATGTGCTCTAGCTATGACTTTTATTCATTATTTGATAAGTTAATGAATGGTTCTTGAATGCATGGGCTAACAAGTGTTGTTGCAACTAGCTTGAGAGGGCATATAGCCTTATTGTTGATTCTTAGATGAAGTACAAAGGTTTATCATCATATATGCATTCATGACCTGTAGCTTCTATGTTCAACATATGTTTGACGAAATGTCTATCATGTATTAGGCATGTCTAGGTTGGTATCTTACTCAAGTTTTAAATGTTTAGCATTGTTATCATCATTGTCATGATTCTAGAAAGTTACAGGAAGTCCTGGGCAGTGGTATGGAGGCTAGCCTAAAAATGTGGCATAAATCTCACAACTGCATACATAGAACATGAAATTTTGGGTCATAACCTCATGGAGACAAGCCTATGGGTGCAATTATAGCCTCCCAAATGCATGCAGAAGTGTTGTGGGTGTGGTTGGGGAGTAAACCTAGTGAAACAAGTTCCATCTTAAGGATTGATCACTTGGGGTGATTGGTAGGATTTTGAGTGATCCGTAGTCTCTGAGGGATGAAAATTTACTTCTGGTTTGTAGGCCCCACTTCCTTAATTGGAACTTTGAGGTCAAGTTATATCATAGTGACACTCAACTATCAAAAACTCCAAAACATTTAATAGTTAGACAACACCATTTTAATATACAAATAAAAATAAAAATAAAACTCTCTTAAATTTACTTATTTTAAATATTTTTTTGGTTATCTATATTTTTTAAAATGTTCAAGTTTGCAGGCGTCTAGCTACTTATTTATTTAATTATGGTGTGATTCTATGACCATGCCTATTAGTCAATGAAAAATGTCAATCACAAACTCTCATTAATGAGTACCGTCGTCACTAGGTTCAAAATTGATTTTTTTTGAATTTTTTTAAAACCTTTATAATAAATTTTAGAAATAATTATACGAGATTGGTTTCCAGTGTTTTTTGTTTTTCTTTAAGGGAGTTTATGAATGGAAAGGAAACATTCTGAATTCATTAGTGTTCATTGTAGATATTTGAGAGAGTTTGTATTTTTATTTTATTGTTTAATAAAGGAATTTTTCATTATGAAAATTAAATTTTTATACCTATCAAAGGCAAAGTATATTATAATCAGTTTTGGTCAAAATGCTTTGACTTTTAATTAATTTGCAAATTTTTAGAAACTATTTCCAAAATTTATTAAAGTTTTTGTAAAATTAAATACTAAACTTATTTTTTTAGAAATTGAAAATTATTTTTTGGATTTCTAATTTTTGATTGGTGGATGACTAATTTTATGTGGTTTAAAATCAAAATTTAAGAATTATACACACACACAACAACAACAACAACAACAATCTTTTACTTGTAAATTGCCAACAACCACAACTTTAAACGCGAGGTGTCCTCATAAATCAGTTATTGATTTTTTTTTCCCAATTTATGGATTTTTCCATACTTAATATGACCTTTAAAAAAAATGTTGTCATTATGTTTATGACTTTTACTAGCCATGGACACTGACTGATTTAAGAAACAAAAACAACAACGCTGCAATTATTTTTCCCTTGCTTATTTTCTTCAAATTTTTCCTTGCCAATTTTTATTAATGAATGAACTTGGTTCAATCATTTTCTTCAATAAACCTTACCTATATGTTTTCACAATTCAATTTTAAATCATGATGCAATATATAAAATGAAATTTAAGTCAACACTACAATAAATAAGATTTTCTCTTTTGTCTTTACAATTTTAATCATAACTTAAAATAAAAAAATAAAAAAATACAAATATTTTTTAGGAATATTTTGCGCTCACACTTAAGCCTTTGTGTAACTAATTTTTTTTAATTTTAATTTTAATATACTAGACATTGTAAATTTAATATTATATATTTTATTACATATATGATTCTTTGCCACATGATAAGACAACGCATGATACTTCATATTAATTTTATTTTTTCGACATAGAAATTCTATGATAGATTATTTATTTATCTAGGAATTAGGATGTGTATACATTTAAAGTTAAATAAATAGGGTGTTACAATAATTAGCTTTTTAAAAAATTATTTATTTTATTTATATTGTATATATACAGTATTTAATATAAATATATTAGATATTGTGATTTCTCCTTATTTGGTCCCATAAGTTAAAGACGGAATAAAATGTGCACAACCACATTTCAATAAACTCTTAACTTTTGTAACAAATGGTGGTGTTGAGATTAATGTTTCATCCAAAATTATGTATGCACCTATCTCTATTTTGCTCCAAAGTTATCTAGTCCATTAATTACTTCCATTACTTCCCTTTATCCCATTCAAATGTATTTTATTATTAGATTTATGATTTTTTCAAGCATTCAATAATTGTGATCCATTACTTTTTGCGAAAAAAAAAACATATTAAGCACAATATTACATTATTACACTTGTTATATATAAAATTTTAATATAATATAATATATATATATATAATATATATATATATAAAAATAAGGATGAATATATAAGATATTTTATTATTGATTCCACCACAATATATAATAATTAAAATAAACAATACAAATACCTATATTTTCATCACTATAAATAAATTAAATATATATTTATAATAATAAATAAATTTATTTATTTATTAGTGATGAAAATATATATTTTAAATGTTTATTTAATTATTATGTATTAATATATATCAGTGGTGTAATCAATAATAGTAATTGGAATGGTTTCTTACTGAATGACACATTGTCAATTCTATGTGATACCACATTTACCCTTAACACTGACATGGAATTGAATTAAGGGCCTTATCATATTTTGCGTAACATATTTATATGTTTTGCCAAGTAAATAAGAATACCTAGGGTATTTTTATAACTACTTTGCTACAAAAATAATTATTGTTTCTTCAAAATATCACTATTAAACAATAATTAAGTTACAACTAAATCTTCTTTGAAAAGTTATTTAAATAAAAAATTAATAACATTCATGCTTGTGGATATAAATAATTTTTAAGACATGTTTGTTTACATTTAAGCCAATACTAAAGATACAAGTCTAATAAATCAAAGTTTTAATATGTTGTTATTATAAACACGTGTATCATTGATTTTAATTGTATTTTTATATTATGAGAGTAATATCAATTATCGTATCGTTGATTTTTATTGTGTTTATATATTATGAAAGTAATATGTTTATTTATTTATTTTATTTTATGAAAGCAATATTATTTAGATTTTTCCTTAATGAGACATAAAACAATATTTCAAATATATAAGGAATATTTTCATTTTTCTTAGCTCTGTGATCTCTGCTTCTAGGGTTTTTTCTTAGGGCATCAATACCCTGCCTTCAAAAGGTGCCCCCCCTGGGGTGGGCGGTTTGGAGGAGGCCCCTCCTACAAAACCCTCATTGTTTCCAAAGCTAATCAAGCTACCTTGTGCAAATTCAATAATTTATCAACTCACAAACCATCTAATACAACCATGAATGAAGCTACAACCACTATATATGCTACTCCAACAACAAACAATACAAAAGCTAATGGTTAATGCCTTCCTCGAATAGTCAAATATTTCCTCCTGGAAATCCAATTAGAAAAAACAAGGGAAAAAATCAAATGTATGAGAGAGCATGTAGTAAAATGCAGTGTTGTAGGTCTTTGGCCCTTGGAAAGAAATTTGCTCAGTTGGATCCGAAAGAAATGGACACTCAAAGGGGATCTAGACCTCAAGCTAGGGTGCATCGATTTCTTAATGGCCATATTCAACAATATAGAGGACATAGATCACATATTCCAGGGAGGACCATATTCTATGAGTTCGGTCAACTTATTCATGAAGTCACAGGTTCAAAGATTCCACCTTGACAAAGAAGACTTTTCTGCAACCCTAGTATGGATTCGTCTTAATTATCTCCCTAAATTTTGTTGGGAATCTGAAATCTTAGAAAGAATTGGTAATGCCAACGGACATTTTGTTATGATCCTGGATACCGAAAAGCAAGGTTGATATACTTCCTATGTCCTCCTTTGCGCTCATTTATACATAACCAAGCCCCTCCTATTGGCACCCATTTTTGTCCCCAAATTCTCTGCTTTCACCCCTATTTTCACCATCTTTTGTCTAAAAAGTACTCCTTCCACCTACCCTACCACCTACATTACTACCTAAACCTTTCTCATATATGACCAAAGGTAAATGAATCTAACTGGCATTGTTTTGCTATTTATGATTAAGTTTAAGTGGATTTTGAGTCATATTCTTAATATGCTAACTATCTATTTACGGGTTTAGCGGTGAAGATTAGTGGTAGGATTGGTAGGTCAGCGCAAGGATGGAAAGGATGCCTTTTCATCAACATCATTCTCATTTTCATACTCAAACAACTAGTTCTTGATCTGTACCCAAGACGGTAGTGGCCAAGTGGACTCCTTTTACATTCCTTTTTGACTTCTTGAAGATCGATGTACACAACCCAAGGAAGATTTTTTTATGCTGATCTCGATGCTTTCCAAGTTGAAGAAGTTCGAGATCAGAATTGAAGAAGACTACTCTAATGTTAGCAATTAGTTATCTTAAAGGGAAACAATTTGTTCCAAGCAAGGAAAAGTTGATTTGGAGCAAATCGAACATGCTTAGATTAGTTCTAGTTGCTGAAGATTTCCATAGTTAGATTCACTTCACATTTAATCAGTTTCCTATAAAGGTTCATGTAATAGAATATAGTGCTAGTTGCTAGCAAGATACAATGATCTGTGTAATTTGTTTTCAAGACTCTATTATGAAGTTTTATGCAAGTGGCTATTTCCAGGTTGTGAACAAGAACATTTGCCAGCGTGGTTGGTTGTGAGTCATGTTTTTAATGCCTTAAATCTCTTTTCCATTGCAGTAAGTTAGCTTAATCCAGGTGTGGGAGGGCCCACCACCTCTGGAAATAAGCTTGATTAATCGATAGGATAATTAGGTGTGCGATTTCGTAGAGTAATCTTTCATTGAAGTTACAGTTGCAGACATTTCCTTGTGTGATTTTGTAATATTTGTGGTTCAATTACCCATTCCTTAGCTATCATTGCATTATAAATCGAACAATCGTTTTCCCTAAGTTGCAAATTGCCAATTCATTACATAGTTTGTGCTCATATTTTAATGCAGGGTCATACTCTGTTTCTTGTATTAGATCCGAGCATATTTATATTCGTAATTGGAGCATTCACGATACAGGAATATAATGATTTCTGAGTTTTGATGTATGGCGTGGGTTTGAATATGAATCTTTTGTGCACATTCGAGTGAACAATTTATGGTTTGAAAGGTTTTTATTATATTTGCAAACACATTTGTGCTTGGCAGCAATAGGTGTTGTGTTCTTCATTTTCACAATTTGAATTGTGTTATTTATTTCAAGCATTATGATTGTTTAACTCAAGTCATGTGATTGATTCCAAGCATTATGATTTAATTCAAGCAACGTGATTTAATTCAAAGAATTTCATTCAGAGCATCGATTTGAGTCATTGAGTTGTCCTAGGATAATTTAGATTTACTGTCGCATGATAGGATAAGTTTGATTTCCATTCCAAGTATAGTAGCATAGATATTGATTTCATAGTAGTGTGACAACAATTCAATTTCATTTATAAACTTGGATAATTTCGTTAAGATTTCGTTTTCCTTTAAGCACCAATAGATTAGTTCAAATTGATTTCAAAATTAGTCTTTGTAGTAGCTTAAGTGTGGTATGAATGCATTTTATTTTTGAGCAAGAATAGCCTAGTTTGACAGTTCAAGTTTTGATTCTGGTTTTCTTTTTCTAGTTGGAGCATTACATTTCAATTTCGCAGAGATTAGGTTTTGTCAAAGATAGATGATTGCTTGATTCTGCCTTTTGAATAATTAGAGTTTTAACTTCCTACTTTGAAAAGATCTTACTTTAAGAATTGTGCTTAGATAGAATTTCATTAAGCCTTTTGTCACAATAGATTTGTCTTTTGATTGGAGAAATTTAGAATAGGAAACAAAAATGTATTGAGTTAAATTGATTTCCTTTGGATTGTTTATGTTAAAGAAAATAATTCTTTTACATGAAGCAAGATGAGTGTTGGTTTACTTAACTTGTAAAAGAGTGTTTTCCTCATTTGGTACTTAATGATCATTATCGAGGAAAATTACATACTTTGAACTTAACCTTGAGCCAAAAAAGCAGTACAATTCATGTTTAGGAGTCCTGGTTGACAATTAAATATTAGGAGGTTTAATCGCTAATTAAAACTCTCAAAATTTTGGCACCTTTGTCGGGGACTTGTATTTTGGTTTAGGTAAGATTGTTATTACAAAGATTCAAGGGTATTGCAGGGCAGTCGGAGGGAGGAGAGAGTACGGTAAGATGTGAGTGAAGAGCCACACATCCACTATAGTGGGGTTGCTCCAAAGTTTGATCGTTTTTTATTATCTTTGAACTTTTATTTCATTTCCTTTATGCATAGAAGTAGAAGTAGGCCTAGAGATAGTAACTACAGATTTATTTCTAGTTCAAAATTTCCTACAAATTTTGGTCCAACAACCACACCAATCACTAATCCTATTAATCAGTATGCATGAATAAAGCAAAGTGGCTTCTGAAAGTGAGATTGTGAATCAAGACGAGGAAGCAATTGAACACATTATTTTTTGGGAGTACAGAAGGAATTGCATTGGAAGAACCAGTCGAGCTGCAAGACCACATAGATCTAAAATAAAATAACATCAAGGAACGCTGTTCAACACCTCATGTTGACCAGGTGATCATTAATATACCTCTTCAAGAACTTGTAGTAGACATGTCCAACTAGGGAGGAGAGAACATGAACAATGAAGAGAAGGCCCACGTCGTAACATGTTTAGATGAAACAATGAGGAACATCAAGGGGAAGGATAAGGCCCACATTATAACTTATTTGGAAGGAACCATGATGGACCAAGGGGAGGAGCGAAAGAAGAAGAGGAAGGAGAAACCACTTTTGGGTTTCTTATTCTTGATGTAACTAGGAATATCACTATGAAAATCATACCAATGGCATCTCTTTTGCTCTTCTATGGTAAGTTCTTCGAGGACCTAGATGCCTTCTTGTTTGAATTTGACATTTTATGTGGGAGTTATAATTATTATGAGGATGCAAATAAGCTTAAGTATTCCCATCCACCCTGAAAGATGCAACCCTTAGATGGTTTATGAGCCTAGGTGAACACACCATCTTCTCCTGGGATGATATGAAGTCCATCTTTCTCAAGAAATACCAAGACTTCTCCAAAAGTAAGGATGTGAAAAATATTATTTAGGATGCAACAATTGGAAGATGAGAACTTAGAAGAATATCTTGAACGTTTCTTTTATAATTTCCATAAATCCTGAGGGGCACATCTAGATGAAAATACTATCAGAACTATATTTTTAAAGGGGATGAGGGATGAATGTATTGAAACCGTAATATTCTAAGTGGTGGGGATGTTTATAAAAATCATTTTGCTGAAGTGGTTGAACTATGTCGCACTTAATCATGAAGTCATGCTAAAGTAGGCAAGAAGCTTCGTGACAATTCCCGAGATTATGTGCCAAGAAATCCGAAATTTGTACCCAACGCTGTCACTAGAGTGGAATTAGGAAACTATTGGAAAACTTCAAAACGGATATCCTAAACATTATTGGTGACCAGATTGACACAATAAAACTAAAAAATAAACAAGAAGATGAGAGGGCTACCATGGAAATATTTTGTCCTAAATGTAGAAATAAGCATGCTGAGAGGGAGTGTCCCATTAATGTTATTGAGGTTTGTGGCATTTGTGCTTTAGAACATGCAACCGAGAAGTTTCCATCTATTCTTGGTTTACAAGCTATCTATAAGGGAAATGATGAAACAAATTATTTTTAAAAAACAAACAAGAAACCCTCTTGGAGAATCCCAAATTAAAACATGTTTCAAGATCCTTGGTTTCAAGGCTATGGTCAGAATCAACCTTGGAGTTTTCAGCCATCTTACCCTCCTTGGTTTAATCCTCAGTCACAATACGCTCCTTGGAATCAATATTGGAGGGGAAATCCCTATGGAAACACCTTTCAGCCTCAGAACCAATCCTATCCTCCATACTCAAACATGCCTAGTACGCCCTACAATTTGAACATTCAACCTTATTAGCGGGGGTACAACCCAAATAATTATCAACAACCCTCGCTACCTCCTCCTCCTTCACACCAGCTTTTACTTGCACCGTCCAACCCATCATCCTCGCAGGGACCACCATCATTTAACCCGCCTTGTCCCACTTTTTTGATTGCAAAACCCATAGCTAATCCCAACCATAATAAATAGCCCGATTCTGTACAAAATTTGGAAGTACAACCTATTCCTACCTATATGTTCACTATTGTCCCAATAAATGAGATTCAACTACGATATGGGAAAACGGTCAATAAGGAAAAATCAGCCGTCATTATTCAGGAAGAGGCCCCTCAAGGACAAACTAAAAATCACCATCAACAAGAAAAATAAAAACAAAAAGAAGAACCAAATGAACCTCCTTACCCATAAAGACTACTTGTTAAGAAGGAAGAGATCCAAATCGACTATGACTTAGGTTTATAATTAAGTAATGTTTGTGTTAAAATTCCACTATCATAAGCCATTAAGGACATTCCTATCTATACTAAAATCATTAAAGATATTTGTATTAAGAAATCGGGTAGAAAAGGACATAAGAATCAAAATGTGAAATTCATGAGTGAAATGTCTAGGATTATCTCAGATTTACCATTAAAATATAGTGACCTAGGAAATCCCATAGTGACCACCGAAATCAATGGATTGCTTTTGCCAAACACCCTTGTAGACTTAGGAGCAACGATTAACGCTATGAATTTTGAGACCACGACATATTTGCAACTGCAAGGGATCAAACATACACCTATTATTTAGAATTGGCAAATAAATCCATTATTAAACCCATGGGAACTCTAGAAGACATAGTAGTCACCATTGCTTCCTGGCAGTATCCTATTGATTTCATTGTCATTTCTCCTAAAAAACCAGGACACCCTGTATTCCTAGAACGCCCTTGGTTAGCTACTGCGGATGCTGTGAGAGGGTGTCGAAATGGAGAAATGGTCATTTCCAATGGTTCATATAATCAAACCTTGTCAAATTTTCCCCTGCTCAAACTGCTGGTGAAGTACCCTTATGGTTAGAGAGTCCTTATGGAGATGAGGATTGTATGTTTCCTTTATTATCATTAGAACAATCTAGAGGAATCTAGGAACAATAAGAAGATCATATTTTGCAACAATTTTTATCTGATAGCTCTTGTATTGATTACCATATTTCTTTTAATGGTTATCAACATGTT
Source organism: Pinus taeda (assembly GCA_000404065.3). Classification (NCBI taxonomy): domain Eukaryota; kingdom Viridiplantae; phylum Streptophyta; class Pinopsida; order Pinales; family Pinaceae; genus Pinus; species Pinus taeda. Next base: position 154,593 of record APFE031116704.1, read on the forward strand.
TTCTGTAAGGAGTTTCAGGAAGCTTGTCATCCAGCTATATTTGCCTCATTCACAACAATAAAGGACAACAACAAACTCACTACGGAACCGGTTGAAATCAATGAAGGAAAATTTTTGTATATTGGTAATGAAATAAATGAAGAACAAAAGCAAAAATTGTTGAGCATGGTTCAAGAACAATATGGAGCTTTAATTTGGGACTATTTGGACATGAAAGGCATACATCCAGATACATGCATCCACCACATCTACACCAATGAGGATATGATTCCAATCTGGCAGCTGCAGAGATGCATGAACCTAGCCTTGAAATAAATTGTAAAAGATGAATTGCAAAAGTTATTAGCTGCAGAATTTATCTATCCTATTTCAGACAACAGATGGGTATCACCTTTGGTTGTGGTTCTGAAGAAGAATGGTAAGCAGCGCATATGTGTTGATTACAGGGAGTTAAACAAAGCTACCTTACGAGATTACTTTCCGCTACCATTTATTTATCAGGTACTTGACACACTCTCTGGTAAGAAGTATTTATGTTTTCTAGATGGGTACAATGGGTATAACTAGATTCAAATAGCTAAGGAAGACCAAGAGAAGACCACTTTCACTTTCACTTGGGGTACCTATGCCTATCGAGTTATTCCTTTTCGCCTTTGCAATGCCCTAACCACCTTTCAGCGAGTTGTCGTAGCCATCTTTACTGACTTGCTCCATTACTGTGTAAAAGTTTATATGGATGACTTCATAGTATATGGAGATGATTTTTCCCAAGCTCTGGAAAATCCAGAAAAAGTGTTGATTCGATGTCAAGAAACCTACCTAGCCCTTAGCAGCAATAAATGTAAAATTATGTGTTATAGTCCATTTGGGCACATCATTCCCATCATCTAGATCATTGTTTTAGGGCTCATCAAACCCTAATTTCAGTTGCTACATGCCCTAAACAAGTCACCCTTTTGAATGCCTCCTTCCGAGACAGTTTCATGACTTGAAGACATCCTAAAATCACCTCTAAAGGAACCAGTGTAGGTAGGCCCATGTAAGGGTGCGCTGCAGAGCAGTTGAGTCCATGCTAGGGTGCTCTGCAGAGAACTTAAGCCCTCTTTCACCTGCGTTGGGCGAGATTGAGTGAAATTCACATAGGGTTTGGGTAATATTCTTATCTCTTGGAGTCATCTAGAATTTTCCCTCACTTATCAACTCCTATGAGCTCGAAAATGGATGAGGAATGAGTTAAGATGCATCCTATCCTCTCATCCCTTCCTCCATAGAACTAATTCTATGTATGGAAGGCCATTCAATACCCCCATTTATGACATAACCTCCTTCATCTTCCTATAAATTGAACACTCATATAAGTGATCAAGGGTTGGACTATGTTGAATTGTAAGGAGATAATGTTGCTATGAAAATTGACTTCGAGACAAGTATTGTTATGCTACAAGTTTGTCATGCTTTTGATGTGATGTGGATGGGATCCACGCTGGAGGAGTGACTTCGAATCAGACTTTATGGTTGTAATTCCTTCTTCTTTTCAACAAAGCATTTGAACCTTTTCCCATATTATTATCTTGTTATATGATGCTTATATGTGTGAATGTATCTGATTCCATTTACTTGTATTCAATAGATCTTTTGCTTTGATCAGTTCTTTGTCTTCTGTTGATTTTTACAGGTACTTCTCAAGTGTGTTAAGTACGGGAAGGAGTGACAGGATCGATACAAAGGAGACAAGAGGAAAGCGGAACTACAAGTAGGTCTTCTCATCTTCATTGTCTTATCTATTGCTTATAGGAAAAGGCTAAAGTGCTTTAAATTGTTGTTCTAGATATGGCTACTTATCTAAGGAATTAGTATTTATCCGTAGATACCAAATTCTCCAAAACAAATTGGCGACTCCAATGGGGAGAAATCATCCTTCCTAGTAGCTTATCCACCTCCTAGGACACTCTTGTAGACCCTACTTTAGTTCATTGATTGTATTTTAGCTCTTTTGCATTGAATTTTGGTAAAAAACTGTGTCAAATTGCCTCTTGAAATGGCTCATTGTCACCAGTGCAAGTCTGTGAGGGACACAATGCACTGTAGAGCACCCTTGACTTAGGGGCAGTGCTCTGAAGTGCACTGTCGCCCATTCAGGGCTGCGCTGATCCTCCTAGGGTTAGTTTCCCACCTTTGGATTGAGTTTTTTGACAAATTTCCTTTGTTTTATTTCTTGCTGATTGATCAATGAATGTCATGTCTTAGAAAACAAGTTTTTATCTCCTTTGCTAGCCATACTTTGACTTGGTTGATTAATGTTTCTTAAATGTTTTCTTTTTCATTATCGATCCATAGTCAAAGTTAGATTATAGTCGATTAATCTTTGTTCAAAAGAAAGTGTTGTAAAAGTCTTCTTTTCCTTCGAAACATAACTGTTGTAAAGTCTTCGTTCTTGTTAAAGATTGATTGGTTGTATGTGAATTAGTTTCCTTTTGTTCATATTCACATTAAGGAAATCGAAAATAAATACATGCATTTTGCATTGAAAAGTTTATGTGTGCTCATAGGAATAGTTTAGGGAAATTGCATTAGATGGTGCTCTTTGCTCTTTGATCGAAAGAAACCTAATTGCTCTATCCCTATTAGCTAAGAGTTTCATTATTAAATTGAATGGAAAGAATACTTATCAAATTAGTTTCATTCTAGGAATTGAAAATACATCACGTGGTGAACCTTGAAAGCCAAATTCTTAAGAAGATCAACTTAAAATTCATCTGAATTAACGTAATGGAGCATTGTCACCTAATGCAAAACATTTAGAGGTTCTGGGCTAGAGACGTGTTCCGGTGTCGTAAAACATAGCAACTTTCACTAAATTGTTTGTGATACATCCCGAGTGTGATACCTCATTCCATGTATGTGAGTATATCGTAGCTCTTCCACATACTTGCGGGTACATAGGGTGGTGTTACAGTACATAAAGTATATGGGAATGCTCTCACTATGTGGTTTTGCATTAGACCACGCTAATACGGATTGGGCCTCCACGTTCTTTTGGGTATATATGGGAGGGAAACACTAGGTTGCTATCCATCCTTTGGTAATCGAGTCGGCTGCCTTGTATATTGTGATACATCGAACACATCATTCGAGGAGATTGCCTTTCCGTACTTCTCGGTTCGCCGGGAGGTATTTTGCAGTTCACAGTTACTTGGTCATCCTTTTGCCTAGATCATCCCTATTTTGTTTTGTTTTATTATTTTAATTAAAATAAATTTAATTGACCATGGATAACATCCTCCACGCTCGCTCCTTAGTTGGTCTTAGGTTGAGACATATGGCAGCAAATTTGATCCAAACTTAAACAGGAACGCAACAAATTGCAGAGATAACCATATGCACAAAGATGCAGCGGAAATAATACTTCATTTCAGTAATGGAAAATACTGAAATATGCTTACAACCAGAAATGGAAATAAACCAGCTAGGGCGATGGCAGCTTATCTCTGAGA
>APFE031116710.1:1355-15156 GCA_000404065.3 Pinus taeda
TAAATGAACAAGCTTATTGAAATTTTGCAAAGAGGCAACACAAAGGTAGGTCGCTCATGAGGGTAGATTTTGCGACTGGTCCGACTCCTAAGAAGACTGACAAAACCAGAGATATCTAAGGATTTGCGACTTCTAAACCCAAAGTCACTACAGGACCAATATAAAAACCAAACCCTAAGGCTAAAATCTCAAGGAATTTCACTAAAACTTTCGACACTAATGGAAAAAGTATAGGTGAAGATTTTTGACAGTCAACCAGTGGATCTGGGCAGTAAAGACTAAGAAAAACAAAATTCAAAAGGACAAAATGATAAAAAAGGGAAATTCTCTTAATTTTAACAGGGTACGCAGGCAGCCTGTTTAACCAGGTGCGTGCACGCTCTGTGTACACAGGTACAGTGCGCACAAGTACGCATTGTGTCTAACTCAGAGGGTGCGTACTTCTGTAAAACAAAGAAAACCTAAGTTCTAACTAACCCTAAGCTAAACCACCCAAAAACACAGTCAAACAACCAAAAAGCAAAAGAAACAAGACTCTTTTCAGATCAAAGCAACAAGCAAAGGAAAAATCAAACCCATCAATGGAGTCCCCAGTGGAGTCGCCACTTTGTCATGCGGAAAGAGTTATTTTTGTGGACAAAGCTAACCTCCCTAGGAGTCTAAGACTCTCTAGTGACAAACAAACCAAACAAGAGCAATCCTCCTCTAAACACACATTATTCTATGAGAGATCAAGTGTTTTCCGATCTTACCTTAGGTCCAACGCTTGTTGTAGCAGTCCAGCCTTGCTGATCCAGATGAGCTCCTCCTTCACTTTAAGACCTCCATACACTAACAAAGCAAACGATTACATAACACCTGAATATTCATCATAAAACAAAGCATATTCATCACATAGACCAAGGAGTACATTAAATAATTCATTAACAACAAATCATTGAGAAGAATGGACTTATTTGTATTAAGGAAACAAAAAAGGAACCATTACAACCTGAGCCTTGGTGTTGTGCAAGCTCCTCCCAGGGTCCACAAGAGATTTCCTCTACTTTGACAAGCTCACCCACTCCCAATATGGCAACAAGGAAGGATAGTGATCTCTCCTCACAAGTCAACAATGGAAGTCCAAATTCCAGCAGCATTTACCCTTTAGAATGTTCAGCTTTCCACCTCCCCTCCTTTGGCCCAATGCCTGTATTTATAGTATTCTAGAGGAGGTTATTCAGTTCCAACATCAATGGGATACTCCCTCTTTTGGATGGGGTAGCTCTTCTCTTGATGGGATAAGCTCCTCTATCATAGGGATGCATGAACCATCTGGAGGCGCTCAATACACGTCAAAAACTCTTCTAGAAGGCTTTAGAAGTGACCACAAGTAACTTTTTAAAGATAAAACTCGCGCCTTTTACCTTTACAGGGGTACGCACCCAACCTTTAGCATACAGAGCGTATAAGTACGCAGGTACAGTGTATTTGGGATGCGTACACGCAGGCAAGGTAGAGAGAATCTGCGTACCCAGAGATGAGCATGTTTTTAAGTGACTTTCTCTCTTTTGAAGTTTTGACATGAAGAGCAGAGGTATGGGGCTTGACAAAGAGGACAATATGGCTATTGATGGGGCCATATAACTGCAGATAGTCAAGGTGACAAAATTCAGTGTAACACAGAGTTAGATCTGTAACTATGAGGACCTCTCGCAACTCATCACTAGCATATAGTCTTCCCATGCATGAGTATTCAAAAGCATGGATGTTTTGTGCACACACATGCAATCCCATCACTTGGGACTCTCACCCAGGCGAAGACCAAGAAGCAAGTCCGACTAGAGCTTGACTTGTACTTCAACAAGTTGATACACATCGCCACCAGCCTAGACTTAACTATCAGTGCAGACATCATGCGCAAGTATGTTGTTGGTCTGACCACATTGAAGACAATGATGCATATGCTTTCAGATGAGATGGGCAGAGGAGCCCAAGCAGTGTACTCGGATGATATGGAGGCCAGGATCAAGTTTCAGATAGATGTCATAGCGAAACACACAGACATTATCAAGGACTACAGATATTGCATCAATATGTTACTATTGATCAGCATGAGGATGTCGAGCAGTTGGACTTCTATAGTTGTCTAAGTTAAAGTGATGTTTAGTTTGGCTTGCTCAAGCCATTTTTGTTCACATGGGTACATGTGGATTGTAATGTTAAGTCATGTCAAGTGTAAGTCAAGTGTTAATAGTGGATGTAATAGTCATAGAGTAGGTGAAACGTCATGATGGTAGTTGAATGGTCATAAAGGGGAATGCTAAGGGTCACCCCACCCTTTGCTATTGTTGGCTTATTGGGGCTTGACCCAAGTTTAGAGTTAAGTTAGCTAAATAAATCCTAGTACTGCTAGCCCTTTTGGCAACAGTCCATGGAGCTCGGACTGAGGTTTCATTCGAAGTATTATGGGAGGGTGCTACAACCAGGTTTCTGCACCCTAGAGTGTCTGATGAGTTCAAGTGGTCCGTGGTTCGACACTATGTGCACGTCGCTATGCACACTTTCCCATACCTCGCAGCTTAAGATGTTGCCTTCACGTAGCCCTACTCAAGGGTTGAATGTTGCGCTTCTGCATTATTACCTAAGAATTCACTACTATTCCACTATTAGTTGATTAAATTATCCTACTTGCATGCTTTAAGTTATACTTAACAATATAAACCATTCATACAGGTGTGCAGAGTAAATAAATAGTATTTTTGTAATTTATATCAAACATGCATTAACCCAAGAACATATACACAAATTAGTAACAAAACGTCTTGTTGGGAAGTGGACCACCCCATAGTGGATTTTTGGGTTTTGCAGGCCAAATTTTGGTGAAATGTAATGTAAAAACCCCACAAAATGTGGGTGTGGAATGCAAGAGACTAGGGTTGTATGCCCTAAAATATTATAATTTAATATAGAATGGGTTGGCCTACCCATGGCCCGCAGACCATTGGAAGGTATAAATAGAGCAAGGCTCTAAGTGTAGAAGTAAGTTCTGAGGATTAATCTTAAGGGATATGGGTTTTTGAATGCGATATTCGCTTTGAGTCTATAAGTACGAGTCTTGGGTTGTAGTAGTAGGAAGAGGCTTTGCAGCTGTGCGTGTAGAGGCTTGGTAGAGTTTGTAGCTGTGTGCGCGGACCCCTGCAGCTAAGTGTGTAGGGCGGAGTTGGGATTGTAACAGAATAGAAGAGTAATAAAAGCTAAGTTGATTCTAAAATATTGTGCATATGTTCATAGATCTATATGTTTATGCTTCTGGTATATTTTTATGCATCTCCTTACAGTTTATGATTGCATGCACTTGTTACGAATGTTGAATGATTGATAAGAATATTGGGCCCACAAAATTAAGTTAAGATGTATAATAATAATGCAGTAAGGTTAAAGGATCTAGACCGCACCCCTTTACAGAGCTACACGAAGGTCAGACAGCTATGCGGAGCAGTGTGAGCATGCAGGATCGGTTCATGAACTTCCCAGACTTCATCAAGACATCCCTAGGGTGTGAAAACCTGGTTCCAGTACCCTCACATACTACCTCGGGTGAGACCTCAGTTTGCGGACTGCGGACTGTTGCTGAAATGGGTGGAAGTTTTGGGTTTTGTTTGGCTAAATAACTTCTGAACCTAGGTCAAGCCCCAACAAGCCAACAAATGGTTCTGTTGTCGGGACTCTACGGTTCAACTAGGCGCAATTCCTCTGCGACAAGTTCCTGACGAACTACAAGGAGGCCCAAGAGTAGGGTAATACCTTCCATTACGCATGCTTGCTCTTATCCATCCTGTTGGTTACAGGGGAATTGCCTTAGGATAGTCAGTTTCCTCCCCTTGACCAAGATTGGCAGAGGCAGCAAAATATGCATCACTATGGACTACGAAGGATTCCATGCAAATTTGAGAAACCAAGATCTTCTGGGTATTGATGGAGGTGAGCTATGACTATGGATCAACAAACAACCATGTCTATACGCCTTGGTATACGACAGTTTGAAGAGCTTTGCAGACTTTAAAGTAGATATGCACAATGTGTATTTCAGGGCATGGAAGGATCCAGAGCAGAAGTCGACCACACTCCCCTTCATTTCAATAGATGATGCTATTTTCACAGTGCTTGACACATGGCCATTGGAATGGTGTGCACCAGATTTGGTGGTGTGCGATGAGACGGAGATTCAAAGACAAAAGGCTGCCACGAAGCTTCTAGCACAACAGAAGTGGAACGAATGGCTAGCTGAAGAAGTACGGACATCTCGTGAGGCAGCAAAGGCTGCCACGAAAAAGATAGCACCAGTAGAGGTCGGTATGACACAGGAAGAAAGAGGCCCGACCTTGACAATAGGGCAGGGGACATATGATATGATGGAAGGCATATACCCAAGCACCACCTATACCCAATTGAAACAGTTGTGCGCGATAGAACAAACTAGGCCACAGAAGAAGACCAAGGCTTCCAAGTTGGATGCAGAGCCTATTACACTGATCGAGGGTGACCTATATGACATCAGTGACACAGTTTGCGAAGTCACTAGGGAGGCACTCCAGGAGGCAATGACAAAGTAGCAGAATGTGTTGGGGGCACTCAGGATGCAACACTAGGAACTTCAAGAGTGGCACCCACAACAGGGAATGGTAGTCGCCTACAGGGCTATGGATACATCAGTAACCAAGTAGTTGCTGTAAGCCAAAATGTCTAATACCTTCAGGCTGTCGGATGAAGCACTAATAGCAGACAACAAGGAGGACAGAGCTCAAGGGGTTGGGACTAAACTTGGCTACCCTTCCATGACAGATATTGTACCAGCTGTAGGATGGAGTGAGGACAGAGCTCCGCGCTAGGGAAGGACATGCCATCTAGATGCTCAGTGAATAGCGAATCTGCATTGAACAGTTGAGCCTCTAACGTGATGAAGTAGTAGCATAGACTCAGTAGATGGAGCAAATCATCATGGAAGCATGTCACCGCATCCTCGAACTAGAGATTGTAGTAGACTTACCAGTAGGTATATGGATCCATAAATTGGCCAGTGGATTCTGTGAGGTGAAGGAGGATGCAACAAGGATCTAGTTAGACCTCAACTTGTAGATCATGGAGTTGAGGCTGAAGGCGCATCCCTCTACATCGTTGGAGGTCAGAGAGAAGCGAAACCGTACCATTCAATCAAGGTTGGAAGCAATAGAGTGTACCATACAAGATTGCACAAGTTGTTAGATCAATCACTCGTCACCCTCACTTCACTGTAGGAAGACCCAACTCTACAACAATTAGAGACCGAAGTGCAGAAGTTGCAGTAATCATATGAAAATGTCTGGGGGACTGCATAGATGGTCACCCTTACTCAGTGACTGGCCAAGATGAGGAAGGCCTAGGATCTAAAGGCACAAGTGGACACTGCGTGTTAAAAAGAAGCAGTGCTTAAAGAACACATCTAGCCTTAGCTCAAGGAAGCATTCACGGTCACCACCTAGATCGAGGAAAAGCTAGCCTAGATGCAGGATACATATGTGGAAAGGAAAGAGGGTGCCTCTGACAATGATGCATCAAAGAGTTGCGCACAATTGATATAGTGGACAATGGAGGAATGTGTGGTAGATGTTTGTGAAGTGTAGAAGTTGTTGGATGGACTCTGATCAAAAATCACTACACCAGTTGAGTGACTCGAGACAAGTCACAATGATTGTGTTGGGGGCCTGTTGTGTAGCAGATCCCCCCATAGTGGAATTTTAGGGCTTGTAGCCCAAATTTTGTTCAAATTTAATGTAAAGACCCCACAAAATGTGGGTGCGGAGAGCGAGAGTCTAGGGCTGTCCACCCTTAAATATTGTAATTTAATATATAATGGGTGGGCCTACCCATGGTCCGTGGACCATGGGAATGTATAAATAGAGTGAGGCTCTAAGTGTCGAAGTAAGTTTTGAGGATTGATATTAAGGGATATCGGTTTTTGAATGCGATATTCACTCTGAGTCTGTAAGTCTAAGTCTTGGGTGGTAGGAGTAGGAAGAGGCTCTGCAGCTATGTGCGTAAAGGCCTGGTAGAGTCTGCAGTTGTGTGCGTGGGCCTTTGCAGCTGAGTGAGCAAGGCGAAGTTGGGATTGTAATGGAATAGAAGAGTAATAAAAGCTAATTTTATTCTGAAATATTGTGCATCTGTTCGTAGATCTATATGCTTATGCTTCTGGTATATGTTTATGCATCTCTTTACAATTTATGATTGTGTGCACTTGTTATGAATGTTGAATGATTGATAAGAATATTAGGCCCACAAAATTAAGTTAAGATCTATAATAATAACACAGTAAGGTTAAAGGATCTAGATCGTGCCTCTTTACAAAGCTATGAAAAGGTCAGACAGCTGCGCAGAGCAGTGCAAGCATGCAAGATCAGTTCGTGAACTTCCCATACTTTATCAAGACATCCCTAGGGTGCGAAAACCTAGTTCCAGCACCCTCCCATACTACCTTGGGTGAGACCTCAGGCGCACTGTGGACTGTTGTCGAAAGGGCTAGTAGTTTCAGGATTTGTTTGGCTAAATCACTTCTGAACCTGGGTTAGGCCCCAAGAAGCCAACACTTCTCTTTATTAATTTCTTCCTCAGTTATAGACTCAACTCCACCCTACGCGCTCAGCTATAGAGGTTTATCTTACTTTATGACCCAAATACACACTTATTCACTCAAACTCTTTCTCTTTCTCTCTACTTCCTCACGCTCTCTTACACTTGGAGCCTCGCTTTATTTATACAATCCCATGGTCCACGGACCATGGGTAGGCCAACATCACATTAAAAAACTAGGGTGGACAACCCTGTGACTCTAACATACTTCTACACCCACAAGTGTGAGGACTACTGTCTGTGCAGTTCCTTGGATGTTTTCATATTGTTGTTGGAGTTCTCGCCCTTCTATTTCCTAGCACTAGATGTTGGGGTCCTCCTGCAGAGTCGTGAGAACCTCAAGTGCTTGTTCCAACATGATGGTATAGTCTCACACTGCACCTTTGATTTCCTCTAGTATCGATGTGATAACACTAACACATTGTTCTCTAACTTTTGGGAGAGTGGATGGCCACGCCTTTAACCATAGCTCGGTGATATGAAGATTTATCTCCAGTTGAACCTTCGTCGTTTCTTCCCTGGCCTCATGGACTCCTGTTGCTAACCTGTGGATCTGCACCTCCACTGGTATATCTACTAGGATGGCTAGCTCCAGGATGCTGCGACAAGTGTCGTCTACCACCTGCACCAACTGTTGGTTTTGCAACACCAATTCGTCACACTGCAAGCTGAGTTGTTCCATGTTTATCTTTTGCTTACTGAGGACTTGGATCACACAGCTTTCCCTAGCGAGTAACTCTGCCATTATCCCATCCTGTAACAAATATAATGTCTCATGTGTAAGGGCAACCAAATTAAGGCCAAATCCTTTCATTATGCTAATTGAAAATCTATCGGCCTCATTCAATGTCACTAGAGCCCCTTCTAGCAACACTATTGTGTTTCCCATTCATGCATGTGACATCTACTCTGTTGCCAAGGATCTTGCTGCAAAGTCTATTAAAAGGGTACCAGCCTGAGGGGGGTGGACTCGTGGCTCCTGCAACTATGCTCTGAGGGCCCCCAACATAGTCTGGTGCTCCTGCATGAAATCTTGAAGGGCCTCATTTGTGACATCATGCACCATCTCGCCAATTTCATGCAGATCACCCTCAGTTAGGGTGATCAAGTCAATGGCCAATTTCGAGGCCTTGACCTTATTCCTTGACCCTGTTCATTCTGTCATGTGCAGGTGCTTCAACTGTGTGGACATGGTCCCTAGGTCCATGCTTTCTTCTACTATTTATGATTCCTCTACCTCCTGCCCCTGCGAGGGCATTGCTTGGACCTCGCTTACCTTCATGGTTGCTTCCTATGTTGTTGCTACTACTTTTCCAGCCTTTTTCTGCTCGGCGATTCTCTATGCCACTTCTTGCGCTGCCTATACCTCAGCTACTTCTATTTCCTTTTGCCTTTTCTCGTCCAACTATGCGATGCGCAGCTTGGCATCATCCTTCTTCTTCTACGCTACCGCCCTCTCGCATTCTACAAGATCTGGGGTGCATCATTCTAGAGGCCATGCCTCCAAGACAGTGAAAATGGCATCGTCAGTGGCTACAAAAGGTAGTTTCGTCCACTACTTCATTGGAGCCTTTCATGCCCTGATAAAGATGTTATGCATGTCTGCCTTAAATTCTACCAAACTCTACAGACTGTTGTACATCGTGGGCGAAAACTGTAGCTTATGTTTGATCCACATATGGATGGTCATCTCCATGAGCACCCAGAAGATTTTGGTGGCGCGTATCCTTGTCGCGTCCTTCGTGGCCGAGAGCGAAGCATACATTGCAGCCTCTCGTAAATATCTACCAATTGTGGGGAATTGATTGTCCTTCGATAATTCCCCTACTATCAGCACTATGGATAGCAACAACGACACATAGTGGAAGGTTTTACCCTGCTCCTGGGCTTCGCGTCAATTTTCTAAAAATTATGTGCAGTGGAATTCAGACTAGTTAAACTAGACCCCCTCCACGCACTTCTCAGCCAGTGCAACCACTGGTGCCAGTACCTTGTTGGCACGACACTTCGACATAACTTTTCCTATCAGGATTTGGGTAGCTATGTGGACTACTTTGTCCTTGATGTTGGAGATGGAGTAGCCCCTCTTCTTCTTTTCCAACTTATACTTCATTTTCATGGCCTCCACGGGGGCTAAATCACTACCCTTTCCTTTCAATATGCTCGCAGGGTCCTTTCCTTTGTAGGGGAGCGGGAAAATGCGATGAGTTAGATCTACTGTGATGGGGATGGGCTCCTCTAGCCATAGATACCCATCATGCACCAGGAAGAGAAACTGCCTGATGATGAAAATGGTTATTGGGGGGCGGTGGAAAAGTGGTACCCAAAGTAGGTTTAGCAACTCGACCTTCTCCACACCACGCAACCACATATGTGGCTCCAATGTTGTTACTACCCCTGTGGTATGCTACTTCATGAGGTTCCTAGTCTCAAGGTGAGGGAACTTCTCACGGTCGGCGAGGTCCCAATATTCAAATTTCATTGTTGTTATGCAGCCCAGGTGCATGCCTTCAAATGTAATGTCATTTGGGAAGAGCGGGCTCTGGAGCGAACTCTTGGTCTCATCTAGGTCTTTGGGTACTTTGGCCTTCCCTTTCCATGGGGGGACATAAGCAAGCATTTTTGTCGCAAAGTGTGTGAGTTGAATATCCAACTCCATGTCTTCATCTTCTTCCTCTACGATGATAAGGGCCTGCAAATCTTCTTCTTCCTTATCTGTTTCTATTGTGACAACTTTCCCCTTCTCTTCCATGGATAGTTTGTTATGCAGTGGGTTCCTCAGGGACATGCGTATGGGAGCTATTGCTTTTTTATCCTTCTTGGGTCTTGACATACACGGTGATTTGTGGATTTCTACCACAACCCCAGCACCTTTTGGAATATCCTCCATAGTTAGGGCCTACGCGGCCTTGTCGGCAGTCACCTCTTCTATTTCTATACCATCCTTAGTTGCTTTCATATATCTGGGCTATAATCTGGCACTCACAAATTTAGGGGCTCAATCAATGCTTGGCTCACAATGCTTGGGCTCTGCTCAATCACTCAATTCTTGAATGAACAAGTGTTGTTTACTGGGTAGCCCTTTGTGTTTTATAGTTCTTTTTAAATTTGAATTCGATTGTTTCCCCCAATTCAAGTTCATTAATGCTTTCTTGGCGGCAGATTTACCCAAATATTGCCAATAAATTGCATCTTAAATTCCTGCCACCCCCTTTATTTGGCCCCTAGTTGAGCATCTCATCATGAATAGTGACTTCAACAGTCACTTTTTGGCCAACTCGCGTGGCAGGGCAGCCCTCCATTCGTGGTCGCGGACCTTGTGACTCTCTGCTGCTACGTGAATCTCTAATATTGCACAACTCCCGAGTAGAATAGTGTATAGTCCCGTGCTCCCTTCCAACTACTTGGAGCACTAAGACTGTCCTTCCTCTGGCTAGTCAGGTGGTTGCACCACCTATGGGGGCTTCCATCCTATCCTCCATCATGGTTCTTAGAGAATCCCCACCTTCTATTGTTGTGGTCAGCATTGTGCACTTAACCATTTGCAATGTGCTACACTGGTCACTATGCTTAGCAATATGCGGTCCAAGCCAAGGCATCAGACTAACCAGTTCATGACGATAATTCTCAAACTTGTTAGTATGATCGTGCACACCTTGCCTTATCATCCTAGTTTTCTTGGTGAGAAACTCTTTCTTTATCTCATCCTCTAGCTTCTTGACCTCTGCATCCATAAAGCACTTTTCTTCCTTAACCGTACCCTTCTTTTTCAAGTTCGCGGAGTCTAAGATTTCCCTGTTGGATTTCTTCCTCAAGTCCCATGCGTTCTGTTTCTTGCGATTGTGTGATCCCTTGTTTCCAGGCTTCACAAACCATTGCATCTATGAGTGCTACTGTGCACGGCCTAGGCTATGCATGCTCCATAGGGATTACAGCCTCTGCTTCATTCTTCAGCTTCAGAAGTGCCCACATGATCAGGGTGTTTCACATGGTCCTATAAGCCCATAAAACCATTGGTACGCACAGGTCCTAGTTAGTGCGTCTCACATGGTGTACTGCATTCAGTACTTTGAACACTTTGTCAAAGGCTTCCACACAGATAATCATTGGCGCACTTGTTCTTATCATACTTTGTCATTTGCACCATCATCTTGCCAGCTCCTTCTTGCTGGTCATGTTTCTTATCGCGAAGATGCAGTGCATTCATGCAAGTTGCGTACCATATGCCTGTACCCATCTGGAGAGGTGGGCGCATAGGTTGTTTCGTCCATCATACCTAGTTTTCATCTGCATCTAAGGCTTTCCAAACTGCATGAGCATCATCCTTCTGCATTCACACTAGTCCTCAGAATTCTGCTAGTGCATACCCCACCATTTTTTGGGCGTAACGCACAGTGCCCATTACAAAGCATCGAAACACTGTTGTTCTGGTACTTCTTTTTCAAATTTGTTCAAGGAATAATCCACCTCGTTCAACCCATCATACATAGGCAGATCTCTTGCTTCCATTGCTACATAGCGTAGTGACCTTATCATCATGTTGTAGTTTAGCATGGTTACCTCGTGTAACCGGTTCTACCATCATTCTATCTCTTCGTCTGAATTTGAGGTGTAGGAGTTTTCACGCTCCCACATAATCCTACCATTTGTTGTAGGATTCACCCAATCCTACTCCCACGTGTTTATCTTGTAGATACAGTCTAGATCATCGTCGTTTTCGCAGTCGCACACCGACTCTGTGTAGCGCAATCCTTCCACAGGGTCTAAAGGTACCACTATGCGTATTAACTTTTTCTCAAAAATTATCTTGCACTTCTTTAGATTTATCACTCCATTCATGTCAGTGGCCCAATCTATTCCTAATAGCATGGGATAGGGATTGTTGTCATCAACAATATCTATTACTTTGAAATCTGTAAGCACACTCACACCTTTGATATCTACCATTATTCTTTGCAATAATTCCCATCGGTAGGATCTTTTGTTGGTTCGCCATTCGCAATTGAATAGGATACCATTGCAATGTGGGCCTTCCCATGCACTCCCATGTCTGTTTTGGCAAGACATTCACGTCCAATCCTAGATCCAAAATCAGTTGATTCATCTCATATTCCCAGATTTACGCAGTCAATCTCATCTCCCTTCCTGTTCGCATTGTGTGCTTTCTAAGTTTCTAGATTATGTGTGGTTCTCTTGGTCCAACACATCTAGTGATGAGTTCTTGCAGCCCTTTCACCACTTTGTTGTCGCGCAATAGCTTCATGCATGTCTCCCTAAAGGTAGTGAGCATTGATGGGTCCATCTCTGGTTCTAGTTTGTCTTTACTACCTAAAGTGAAGGCCTCTGTGAGGCTCTTATTAGCTTCCATGAATGTCTCATTAGCACACTCCAAATCAAATTCTGCTTCCTTTGTTGGAGCCTTGCAAACCCAGGAACTCTCTTCAGGCTCCTTGTCCTTGTCATTTCCTGTCGTGATACCGCTTCAAAGTAGGATGTTTATATTTATTTCCTCCTTGAGTGGCTCAGACCTCATCATTTGTAGGTTTTGAGTTGGGGGAGGTTGGATTATTCCTTTATCGCGCAACCTCTTTATCAGTGTGGGGCAATCCTTTGTCTCATGATCAAACTAGGTAGAATATAAACACGATGCCCTCATCAGATTTGTACAATCATGGGCATAATTCCCTAGCCCTCCGCAATTGTAATAGATCAGCTGTCCACGACCCCTTCCTAGTCCCATTCGACCTTGACCTCATCTGTGCCCCTAAAATCCAGTGCGCGCAATCCCTGCATTTTGATTGAGGGCTCATGTTTCAGTATAAACTCTATAGGTAGGAGTCTGATCCATAATCAGTTCATAACTTATACAGGTACATTCATCATGGCCTACTGACCTATATAAATTAAAAAAAAACTACGGGGACGTCTATGTATACTTCTGTAATAGATGGCAGTTATCTGTAACATGCTTCCCTCCTATCTAAAAAATAATGCACCATAATGCAGTTGTCACACTCGGTCCTACTTGTGCCTCTAGTCTCAATGGCATTGGCCATCCTCTAGCTAGGTAGTTCACGAAGACTAGACAATGGTCCTTGTCATGTCCTTGGCCTTTGCACTTTATGCACCATACCTCCTCACATGCTTCTAGGCAAGTTGTCCTATCTTGTTCCAAGATCTGCATCTTAAGAGACAAGTTTTTCAACTGCTCGTGGATTTGTTGGACTCCCAGATTAAGATCTTGTATCGGGATCTCATCTAGTCTCCTTGAAATCTCCAAGGCCTTGCCCTGAGTGCATAGAAAATTTTAGGGGCGAATGTTCGCCCTTTGGCGAAATTAAGGGGTTTTAAATTTTTAGTGGGTGAATATTTTGTATCATAGTACATTTTTACAAATCACCTCAAATAGCCCCCTTATTTTAAGGGAGAGGGTAAAAAAGGTAAATTTAGCCCTTGAAATTAGGAGTTACAACCTTCCATTCGCCCATTTTCAAGAATAGGTTTTATTTAAGTGAATCCATTTGCCCATTTTCAAGAATAGGTTTTTATTTAAGTGAATCCTATGGGCCAAAGGCCCAAATACCATATTTATAAAAGAGGTATGGTAAATTAATAAAATATAAATAAATGAAAAGTATGGTAAATTAATAAAACATTTTTTATATTTACTCCATAAGTCTCCTTATATACATGCATGGGTGTAAACAAATAAAAATATAAGTAAAGTGGAGATATGGTAAATAAATAAAACGTCCTTTTATACTTACTCAAAAGGTATGGTAAATCAATAAAAATATAAATAAAATAGACGTATGGTAAATAAATAAAACCTTAGTCCATAACCCTCGTTCTATTTATGTAGGCTCAAGAAAGAGGTTTTATTTAAGTTAATCCTATGGGCCAAATACCATATTTGTAAGAGGTATGGTAAATTAATAAAAATAAAAATAAATGAGACGTATAGTAAACAAATAAAATATTTTTTTATATTTACTCCATAAGTCACGTTATATTTACGAACACTCAAAAATGCATTATATTTAGGTAAAACCTATGGGCAAAATAATATGGGACAAATACCATGGACTAGATTGTTATTAATACAATGCAAAAAAATATTATTAACCCTAATATTAGTATTAATAAAAATAAA
>APFE031116710.1:15587-28298 GCA_000404065.3 Pinus taeda
TTAAGCTCTAGGTTTATGATAACCCATGGTAATACCAAGATCTTACAAGATTTTATAATTGAGTAAAATATTCGCCATGACTCGTGAGAGATTCGCCAAAAAATTATATATACATATTAAATTATTGATAAAATCGCCTTCCATTTTTCCTATATACCATGAAGATTCGCCCATTTATTATATTTATAAATTTAGGGGGTGTTCTTAAAATTTTCCCTGCCTGAGTGGATAGCTTCTGTTGTGATAGTATGGTCCTTAGATGCGACATTAGTGATGCTACGAACCATGCACGGTTTTTCCCATCAGTCAAGGTCATGTTGGCTTCACAAATCATACACCTCAGTCTCTGATCTAGCTCCTAGGGGGTCTCACCTAGAAGCATCATGATTTCCTTAAGTCCGATAATCGATTGTGTCTTTGATTTTGGCCTGCTAAATTCACTGTTTAGTGCAGCTTGGATGTCTATGATCCCTGCGTTTGGGTTGTCATCAGAATGCTTAATGTACCACATCAGTGAACGATCCTACAAGGCACTAACCAACATTGCCTTCTTTATATTGTCATCTATGACTCCTTGTGTTTCCCATACAGCCTTTACCATGAACCAAAATTGGTGTGGATCTTCATTACCTACTCCTTTGAAAATCAACAATTTTATTGTGCTTGCCATATTGAACTATGGTGGTGGCGGAGGTGGTGTGGGAAAAGATGGGGGTGAATATGGTGAAACTGGTGGTGGTGTAGGTGTAGGTGGTATGCACAGAATTTGTTGTCTTATCATACTACTCACACTTCTTGGTGAAACTTCCATCATCTCCTCCTCTCTCTCCTGTGGAGGTGAAATCAAGGGACTAGTCTCTAATTCTTCGCTACCTTCATTTCTGTAGATCCTCCCACTTCATGTAGCTCGAAACATCAATTTATTCACATAACCCTCTTTTCACATAGTAGCATTTTAATCCAAGTGTTCAAATATTTAACATACTTACCTTGTGGTCCTTTGAGAAAGTGTCATTTTTCCTCGCTATAGTTGACTGAAGTATCTACCACGAACTCGGTGATAAACCCTCCTATAATTTGATCAAGCCAATGGTCCAAAGTGCAAGTGATCTTATCTTTTGATGCTTCTAGTCTGCGCACAAACTCTGGAGTCCACACAATAGGCTTTTTGAGCCTACACCTTCCCTGACTGTCTGCTAGCTTCACAATTCACTCATACAACTCAGAGGGGAAGGATGCAAAGAAAAATTCGTGGATTTCCTTATATAAGTATCGCTCTAACCACTCTTCCTCTTATACTCCTAGATTCCTATTTTCCTACACCACGAAGTCATAAATCTTTCTATCCAACCACTCTTTAATTTCTTTCTTTGTCAAATTCTAGTGACACAACATCAGACATCTCTTATGCAGATCCCAGTCCTAGCAATGGAACCATTTGTTGGCTTATTGGGTCCTGACCTAGGTTTAGAGTTAAGTTAGCCAAACAAATCCTAGTACTACTGGCTTTTCCAGAAAAAGTCCACGGAGCATGGACTGAGGTCTCACCCGAAGTAGTATAGCAGGGTGCTAGAACTAGGTTTCCGTACCCTAGAGATGTTTGATGAGTTCAAGTGGTTGGCGGTTCGACCCTGCGTGCATGTTGCTACGCACACTTTCCCATACCTCGCAACCTGAGATGCTGCCTTCATGCAACCCTACTCAAGGGTTGAATGCTATTCTTCTATGTTATTACCCAAGACTTCACTGCTATTGCACTATCAGTTGATTAACTTAGCCTACATGCATGCTTTAAGTTATACTTAACAATATAAACCATTCATACAGGTGCGCGGAGTAAATAAATAGTGTATTCGAAATTTATATCAAACATGCATTAACCCAAGAACAAATACACAAATTGGTAACGAAACTTATCTTTATTAATTTCTTCCTCGGTTACAGACTCGACTCCACCCTGCGCACTTAGCTGCAGGGGTCCGTGCACTCAACTGCTTCTCCTACTCTATGACCCAAAGAAACACTTATTCACTTAGACTCTTTCTCTTTCTCTCTACTTGCTCGCTCTCTTACACTTAGAGCCTCGCTCTATTTATACAATCCCATGGTACGCAGAACATGGGTAGGATGACAATACATTACAAAACTAGGGAGGACAACCCTGTGACTCTAACATACTTCCATGCCCACAATTCGCGGAGCTTTACAACAACATCAGGTCAAAACTTGGGCTTTGAGCCCCAAAACATGCCTTGGGGGGGATTCCATGCCCAACAACTATAAATGGTCCCCCATAACACATTGTATAGGCTTTTGTTCGGCCAAGCTTTTGATAAGACTAGCTTGGAAAGTGCTTGGACAATATTGTAATGCGCCTTGGCTTCTCCACTGCAAAGAGCTAGTTCATCTCTTTGGAGGAGTAGGCAGAAGTGTTTTGAAGAATTTCGCATCTACGGATCAACACTAATTCACTAGACAAGTTGTGCCTAGAACAATAGTTTAAAGTGTTTTAGACTTTTCCTATAAACAATAGATAAGAAGAGGGCATAGAAGGCCTACCTGTAGTTCCGCTTTCCTCTCATCTCCCTTGTATCAATATCGTCGCTGCTTCATGTACTTAATCTGATTGAGAAGTACCATGAAAACAAAATAGCAGATAGAAATTGATCAAAGCATACAATCCATTAAATATAAATGAAAAGAATCAAAATAAATTCATACATATAGGATTTATGAAAGAACACAACATATGGAAAAAGGTTCAAACACTTTATTAGATAGAAGAAGGAATTACAACCATCCGTTTCTGATTCAAAGTCATTCCTTCAACTTGGATCCCATCCACATCACATCAAAAGCAAAACAAGCTTGTGGCATCACATCATTTGCTCCAAAGTCAAGTCTCATAGCAACATTATCTCCTTACAATCCAACATAATCCAATCCATGATCGCTTAGATGAGTGGTCAATTTATAGGAAGATGAAGGAGGTTTTGTCATTAATGGTGGAATTGAATGGCCTTCCATACTTAGAATTAGTTCCATGGAGGAAGGGATGAGAGGATAGGATGCACCTTAACTCATTCCTCATTCATTTTTGAGCTCATAGGAGTTGATAAGCGATGGAACCTTCTAGATGACTCCAAAAGATAAGAATATTCGCCAAACCCTATGTGAATTTCACTCATTCTTGCCCAACGCAAGTGAAAGGAAGCCTAAATGTTTTGCAAAGCACCCTGGTAGTGGACTTAACTACTTTGCAGTGCACCTTCATAAGGGCTTACCTTCACTGGTCCTTTTAGAGGCTATTTCTGGATTTCTTCAAGTCATGAAATTGTCTGGGAAGGAGGCATTCAAAGGGGCAACTTATTTAGGGCATGAAGCAACTAAAATTAGGTTTGATGAGCCCTAAAACACTGATCTAGATGATGGAATTGATGTTCCCAAATGGATCTGTAACAGTTGCCTCCTAAAGCATGAAGTCAGAAAAATGCCGATTTCAAATGAAATTCTTTACAATGTGATGAGGAGGTATAAAAGTGGAAGGTCACCTGGATCAATTACAATATATATATCATGACATTTTATTTTACATGAATTGCGTAGGGAAGGCATACCCATGCTCAGCTTATAAACTTCCATTATATGTACATAAATAGTCATCTACAGATATAGACCCATGATCGGAATGACCATCAATGTAAAGCCAATGTACATATGATTTAGTAGTACTGAAATCACAGCCCGGATGGATGAAACTAGATCTAGGGTCTTCAATCTCGTTCAACCGTTTGCTCAAGTATGAGTCTAACCATGTGAATATGTGATTTGAAGTCAAACATGGGAAGACACCATCTGATTACCGGCCAATGATATAAGCTGTTAACAGATGTGAGAGAAATCACCGATAATGATAATGATCCTCAAGGTTCTATAATACATTTTTCATGGTGTGAATGGATGATTTGATGTTGAACACAATACAAAGTCTTTCAGTCGAAGGCCATTAATGTATGCCTATCGCTGGAAGCAAGAAACCTACCATTGATGTATGCAAGCTTCAAGGTACTGAATGGGTGTTTCTAAGTAAACTTCTTAGATAATGTGCTGATGTCGACGAGAATAAAATCGTCGCAGGAGGGCCTTGATGTATCCCAAATCAATGACAATAAATGAGTGTAGTGATTTTAGAGATGGAATTTGACTGACAACACACGGTTCAGGAATGGCGATCATGAAAATGAAGTTTTATGGTATTGCAAAACATGAATTTTGACTGAATGACTTCTATTGAACATGCTGGTGACACTAAAGTGAATTGATAGCATTGACCCAAAAAAAAGTGATGGATGGTATGATAGACCAACGGTATGATAACCATCAAGCTAATAACCCAACCCAAATAATCACTGTGATGGAGTGAAAGTGTCATGTTCAAGAGTGACCTGCTACCATAAAGTGGTTTTTCCCTTTTCCCATTTTCCCGAGTCATTGCTGACTAGTACCTCTTTATTTTTATCAAGCTTGAGGAGGATAACATATACTTGCTGTATAATTTCACCCTTTGGGCAAATCCATCGCTATTTAATGTTTTAATGAGTCTAGCGAAGGTGAAACTTGATCTTGTCTAGATGGAAAAGTTTGTTGCTATTTGATGTTTTAACGAGTTTAACAACAAAGATAACTCAGTCCTTTTCATGTTTAGAGAGTTTGAAAAGAGACAAAAATAAAACCCCACAAGTTCTTTTTCGTAAGTTAATCTCTCAAGCCCGAAAAAATGTAAAATAATACAAGAGAGATATCATTTCCAATCTGTTAACGAGCTGGAAAGGACACGCACTCAGAAATATTTTCATATTTAAAGAGTTTGAAAAGAAATTAAAGAGGACTCCATTTTGAGGAACGAGTGGTGTCTAGGGTAGCAACTTGTTCCAATGATGTTGAAACTTCTCAAAACATGTTGGTTTATGTGAAGAGGCTGGCTAATAAGACCACTCATTGCAACTGTTCCTAAAAAAGGGTAAAACAACCAAGTGAAAGCATATGATCAGCTAAGGGGATGGTGGTGATGGGATGAAAACAACCAAGGCTCATCTGAGAAAAGAGGCTGATAGAATGGAAATCGCAATGGTTAAAATGGAAATGGGTTCATTTTTACGCAAGATTGAACCATAGGGAACTGTGCTTGGATTCAGTTTCATGTTTACACAAGCTTGAAACAAACAACTTAGTATGCTTGAATTCAATTTTATTTTTACACCAGCTTAAAATGAAGACCTATGCTTGAATTCAATTTCATGTTTACAGAAGCTCGAAATGAAAAAAAATATGCTTGGATTTAGTTTACATGCCCCCAACATGAGGAAAGGGAGAGTCTCCTGTAACCAGATGGAAGTCACTGTGGTGAAGCAGGACAGTTATGCAACACCTTTTTGGCTTTGTCTAGATAGGGACAAAGGTGAATGGGGTGATTCCCTTCACATAACCTACATGGAAACCTAACTTTACCATTAGGTGCATGCCCCCTAATCTTCATTACATTCACCTAAGTAGGATACTTGTGGCTATTAGGTGGATGGAATTAAGGTTCATATACGAGATCAAGTGAAAGACTCGACTCGGATTTTATAAGATCTATTCAAATACTCAACTTGGAACTTTGATTCAGGGGTCCTCGTTTCAATTTTTTAACGAGATTGACACAAGACAAGGAACTCTGCTCATATCCTTTGCTTCATTTTTTAACGAGGTTGACATAAGACCATGAACTATCCTCATGGGCTTCGTTTCATTTTTTAATGAGGTTGATACAGTACAAGAACTATCCTCATATCCTTGGTTTCATTTTTTAACGAGGTTGAAACAATAAAAGAACTATCCTCATAGGCCCTTGTTTCATTTTTTAAAGAGGTTGACACAAGACCAAAAGCTATCCTCATATCCTTTTCAATCACATCTCATAAGTGGTCATGAAGGAGGGATCTGGTTCCAATGCCCCCAGTACATGATGTACAACATCATTGAATTGATCGTCAGTTGATGTAGGTATGGAATAGGTTGCCACATAATTGACCCATGGCGGGGATGATACCATTGGTATAAAAGGACCAATTAGGGAAGATGGTTGACTAGGAGCCATATTTGGACCTGGAAATGAAAGCTGGTCAAAGGTGACAATTATGCCTTCATGCGGAAAACAAATCACTCAAAAGAGTGTTGAAACAATAGCTCCCAGGTCATAAACATAGTCACGCCCAAGAAGTAAATTGTAATCTAATGGGCCTGGGACTACCATGACATTCAGATAAAAAAAATTTCCTCCCAAAGTAATAGGTAACTGAGGGAGGATCCCTAATGGTCGACTGGTTCCTTTGTTAAAAGCCAACAGATTCTGGGTAACAGGCACAAGCGATGGTGAACCGAGCACTTGCCAAGCAATTGAGGAAAGGATACTCATAGATGCACCTTCATCTATAATAGTGCCAGATACAATCATATTACAAACCTGTATTATGATCTGGAAAGGCACATAAGAAGGAAGATGGAATCTTACCAGTCGGTTCCAATCAAAGGAAGTGACTAGACCACTTGGAGGGGGTACCGTAAGAACGGGAGAATTAACCCCTTGAGTTACGAGAGTGGGAGGATTTTCCTCTTGTCTTGATGGAACAGGAGGATTTCCCCCAAGCTCATTTGAATCTGAAGAAACAAAAAGAACTTGAGTGGTATCATATTCACTCTCTTCGAGAAAGGTATGATTTACTGAACGTGAAATCGGATCAACTGTTACCTCAACCTGTTGATTTGGCTCGGGTATAGACTCATAGAATTCACTTTCAGAGAGAGTGGGTTTGGTCGACAGTTGATTTTGGTCAGTCAATTCATCAACTAGTGAAGGATTTAGGGAGAGTTTCTTGTAACCAGATGGAAATCGCTGCGGTGAAGCAGGACGGTTATCCAACACCTTCTTGGCTTCATCCAGATAGGGACAAAGGTGAATGGGGTGATTCCCTTCACATAACCTACATGGAAACTTAACTTTACCCTTCTTTCCATGAACTTTACTACCACTAGTTGATGGTGTGTCACTAGCATGATCTCCAGAAGTCGATGACACAGGATGATGTGAACGAGAAGACCATTCTTCTAAGATTTGAGGAATATCAGGACAATTTCGAAGAAGATGGTCTCCCGCACAAAGTTTGCATGGGTATCGAACTTTGTGAGGCTTGATGGACGGTTTCTCATCAGATGTTGCATTCAAAGAAATGGTTGCTTCATTGCCCCTCTACTGAATTTTCTTCTTCTTCTTCTTCTTAGCCACCTGGTTACTAGTACCAATACTTTCACTAGGCGAAGAGGAAGAAGGGGAGGAAGAAATGACCGAGGAAGAAGGCAAAGAGTCAACCTTAGGATCAACTGGAGGTTGATTTTGTCCAGTTGGAGGAGTACTCGATTGCAAAGAAATCAAGACATTTTGAACCAAGGAGGTTGAAAACAACAATACTGGAAAGCCAATGGTAAGTCCTGGAAGGGACAATGTAGCCATATAAGAAGCACCAATATTTCTGAAAGAAGGAAAAGGATTAGGATTCCCATCAAAAGGAATTCCTTGATTGGTGGAATCTGGATTTGTCACCATATGTCTCAACCTAAGATCAACTAAGGAGCGAGCGTGGAGGATGTTATCTACGGTCAATTAATTTTATTTTAATCAAAGTAACATAACAAAACAACAGAGGGATAATCTAGGAAAAAGGTTTACCAAGCAACTATGAACTGCAGAATACCTCTTGGCGAACAAAGAAGTACGAGCAGGCAATTTCCCCGAATGCTGTGTTTGGTGTATCACAGTGTACAAGGTAGCCAAATCGGTTACCTAAGGATGGATAGCAACCTAGTGTTGTCCTCCCATATATACCTGAAAGTACGTGGAGGCCCAATCCGTATAAGCGATGTCTAATGCAAAATTGCATAGTGAGAGCATTCCCATATACTTTACGTACTGTAACATTGCCCTATATACCCGAAGGTATGTGGATGAGTTACGATATACTCACGTACGTGGAATGAGGTATCACACTCAAGATGTATTGCAGACAAGTTAGCGACAACTACTTTGTTTTACGACGTCAGAACACGTCTCTAGCCTAGACCTCTAAATGTTTTTCGTTAGGTGACAATGCTCCATTAGGTAAATTCAGATAAATTTTAAGTTGATCTTCTTTAGAATTTGCCTTTCAAGGTTCACTAGGTGATGTATGTTTGCAATTCCTAAAATTCAACTAATATGATAAGCATTCGTTCCATTCAATTTAACGATGAAAATCCTAGCTACTTAGGGATAGAGAGATTAGATTTATTTTGATCAAAGAGCAAAGAGCACAATCTAAATGCAAATTCCCTACACTATTCCTCTTAGCACACACAAACTTTTTCAATGCAACATGCATGTATTTCTTTTCGATTTCCCTTAATGTGAATGAACAAAAAGGAAAACTAATGCACAATCGATCAATAAACTCTTTTCATAAAAATGACGATTTTGCGACAATTTCATTTCAAGGAAAGGAAGACTTTACGACACTTTCGTTTTCAAATAAATGAGGAATTATGACACTTTCAACGAAAAGACTAATCATATGCACACATTAATCAATCGATCTTTCATGAATGAAGACTTTACGACAATTCAGTTTTCGAAGGAAAAGACGATTTTACGACACTTTCTTTCGACAAAGATCAATCAACCAAAAACTAACTTTCGACTATAGATTGAAAATGAAAAAGTAAATACATAAGAAACATTTATCAATCCTAGTCTAAGTAGGGCCAGCTAAGGAGATGAAAACCTATTTTCTGAGACATGACATCCATTTACAATCAACAAACAAGCAATTAGAAGAATTTTGGCAAAAAATTTAATTCCAAGGGTGGGAATCTGACGCTAGGAAGATCAGCACAGGCCAAAGAGGGAGTAACTATGCTGCAGTGCACTGTCTCTAACTGGAGGGTGCATTGCAGTGCACTGTCTCTAACTGGAGGGTGCATTGCAGTGCACTGTCTCTAAGGCTAGCCTGCGCTGATTCCTGTGAGGCCACTCAAGAGTCATCTAACCTCAAATTTTGACCAAAATTCAATGCAAAAGGCTGAATTACAACAACTAAAGTATGTCAAGGTGTCTAAGGAGGTGGATTAGCTACTAGGAAAGATGATTCACTCCCCAGTGGAGTCGCCAATTTGTTTTGGGAGGTTTTAGTGTCTACGGATAAACACTTAAACCCCTAGACTAGTAGCTAAGTTTAGAACAACAGTGCAAAGCATTCTCTACCTTTTCTATAACCAATAGATTAAATAAGACAATAAAGAAGCCTACCTGTAGATTTCGCTTACTCCTTATCTCCCTTGACCAATTCTATTGCTCCTTTCCATACTTAATCTGCTTGAAAAGTACCTGCACATAGACAGAAGACAAAAACAGATCAAAGCATATGATAATGATCTATTGATTAAACATAGAATGGAATCAAGTTCATAATACACAAATGAAAGCATCAATACATATGGAAAAAGCTTTGAACACTTTATTAGTAAAAGGAAGAGTTACAACCCAATTTGCTTGATTCAGTATCACTCCTCCAGTTCAATCCCATCCTCTCCTCATAACAAGCAAGACATTTTGACATCATCACAATACTTGAAAGCAACTCAAGTCTCATACTAACAACATTTCCCTATAATTCAATGATTTCCAGCCCCTGATCACTTAGATGAGTGGTCTTTTTATAGGTGAATGAAGGAATTTATGCCATAAATGGTGATAATGAATGCCCTCCCAAACTTAGAATTTAGTTCCATGGAGGAAGGGATAAAGGGATTGATGTTCCTTACTCCCTACCTCATCCAAATTCGAGCTCAAAGGAGTAGATAAACTTGGGAAGCTTCTAGATGCACTCAATGGATAAGAATATTCTGAAAACCCAATTAAATTTTACTCAAATTCGCCTAGCGTAGGCCAAAGAGGGCTCAAGTGCATTACATAGCACCCAGACAGTGTATTGGACTGCACTGCAGTGCACCCTAATGAAGGATTGCTTGCGCTGATCTTCTTAGAGGTGGTTTTTGGATGATTTCAGTCATGGAATCTCTTGGGAAGGAGGCATTCTGATGGTTGACTTCATTTAGGGCATGTAACAACTGAATTAGGGTTTGATGGGCCCTAATAGTATTGATCTGTAAGTTGGGGTTGATCTGCCCAAATGGATCTGTAACAACCTTCATCTATTTGTTGACTGATAAACAGCTTTTGGAGGTCCAAAAGCTTCGAATGGGGAGGAATAATCTGGTGGATCAGTTTAATGCTCAAATTTCAAAGTGCTCGGATTAGCTTGAAACTAGCACCAAAGCAAATATCTCGTTGCCCTTAATCCAATGCAACTTGTTTCACTGAAAACCCGATATTGTGTTCTGATCGATTTGGAAAACAATTAAAAGTTTTAAAATGTGGTTGCAGGGATGCCTAGTCAGCAGTCCATACGCTGACTAGGAAATGATCATATAGGGTGACTGGACCTCCTAGGGGCCAATGGTATGGTGACAAGTGTCACATTTTGATTTTTTTATAGTTGGTGTGATTTCATTGGTTGAGTGTGGGACCAATGAGGGAGAGCCACATGGGCCAATCGGTGGCTGCCACATGGCCTCATCTTATTTGGAAAAAATTTGGTATGAGAACAAACTGCCTCCACAAGGTTTGAACACAAGTCCTACCACTTGCGAGGCAAGTCCTCCACCGACCCTCCTACGATGTTACTTGTCAAACTATAGGCAACAATCATTATTTAAATTTTATTTAATGTGCCATTGGGGGAGGGGGCTAGGTTAAGCTCTAGCCCCTGGCCACCTCAGCACCCACGGGACCATAGGTGGAGGGGCCAAGGGGCTAGGCCTTAGCTTGGCCCATGGCCACAACCCCAAGTATTTAACCATCGGAGTCGAGCACTCAAAATCAGGCGTGTGGAATAGTTGGAGGGGGCCAGCCCCAAGGTCATATGATCCCATATATGACCAGGAGTGTAGTATTGCAGATGGGGGGCCAACCCCAAGGCTATATGGTGGCCATAAAACCAGGTGCGCAGGTGCAGAGGGGGCCATCCCCTAGTGGACCAGCCCCAGATCACAGGTGGCCATGCAACCAAGAGTGCACACCAAGTGAAGGGCTAAACCATTGACACATAGGCCTTGGAATCTTAGCCCTAAACCCGGTCACATTTGCCCCATGTGACCCATTTTTTTTAGAACTGGGGGCTTAATGGATGAATTAATGGTCCTACAATTTTACCCGTTGGGTGGGAGTGTATGACAAAATTGCTCACCGATTCCGGGTTTGGGGTACTCAATCCAGGTTTAGGCTGAATTGGAGGATGATTAACTGTAGAATGGAGAAAAAACTTGAAACAAACACAACTTAGTCAATTTTTGGCCAAATGAGGTGCAGAAAGAACCAAAATGGGGTTTTTTTGACAATGTTGGAATCGTTGGAGACATTAGTTCTGTTGTTTGAGTTTTGTAAAGCCACGTAAAAAAAAATAAATTGAGCACTTAATGAAAGAAGGCCCTACATTGGAAGCTGGACCATGATATGTAGCCCAAGAGGGGTGAACTCCTTTATCATGTTTTGTGTTATGTATTTCAGATATGGTTATTTGTCTCTGTTTGGATGTAAATTGTGGTTAAAATTTACTTGTTTATGTGTTACTCAAAACACATATAAATTTAACTTGCAAATTGTTAAAAATATTCAAGTTTACATTTTCAGATCATTTTGGTATCGGAGCAATAGGTTATTGTGAAGCTTTGATTTGTTTGCAAGTGCTTTTTCTGATGCTTACAAGGTTGAAGCTCAAAAGAGGAGAAGGAGAACTTGTGGAGCCAAGATATAAAATTGTTTCAAGGAGAACAAACATACCTCAAGCTTCAATGGTCATGGCACATGAAGAAGGTCCTGAAGGGATGCTTTAAGATGAAAGAACTTTCAGAAAAATATTCTTTGAGAAGTCTAAGATGGTTAAGGTTATTTATGAAGAGAGAAATGTAAGGTTGTATGGAGAGAGCTCAAAACCTCCAAAAGGAGATGGAGGAAAAGGAGACAAGCCTCCGAAAGCGAATGGAGGGAATTGTGACAAACCACCACCTTCAACTCCCTCATCTTCTACTTCTTCTACCCTTTCACAAACACCTCCAAATTCCCCAAAAGGTCATGGTAAAAATCCTTTGCTAAATCTTGCTATTAAGTTTGAATTGCCTATGTGCAATGGAGAGGTAGATGTAGAGAAATTAGATAATTGGATTCGTTAGATTGAAGTGTATTGTAGATACAAAGAATAAAAGATGATGAAACTAAGATTCAACTTGCTTCTCTTAGATTTGAAGGTGAAACACTTATTTGGTGGGAAGTGAAAACTCAAGAGGACATGAAGAAACATGGTAAGGTTTTATCCTTTTGGAATGATTTTGTTGTTGCAATAAGAAGGCAATTTTATCCATTAGCATAAATGTAGAAAGCTATTATGGATTGACAAAACTTTAGAAAAGCCAAGGGGCAAAATGCTCAAAGCTATTCTCAAGAATTTAGAAAAAGGGCTTTGATTTTGGGCATAGATGTGTCTTCTCAAGATACGTTTCTCAAATATATTGGAGGATTTCATAGTT
>APFE031116738.1:0-17106 GCA_000404065.3 Pinus taeda
AAGGTGTTTGGATGAAACATCCCACGCTGGTTTTCACTGCTACCTTGTAGCGATTAGGCGGCGGACTTGTATTTCAGCCTGTAATAGAAATAGCAACACGTATGGCTACTGCAACGGCCTCGAAGGACATTCCCGGAACGTATGGCCTCGGAATCGCCGGAGCGATCAAGGATAGATATGATTATTTCGTGAAAGAAGGTCCAGAAGAATTCGTCAAAGCCGAATGATGAAGTACAAGAGCACTGTTTATAGAGTGAATCTTCCGCCAGGGCCGCCACTGTTTCCGGAAGCACAGGCCATCGTTCTTCTGGATTCCAAGAGCTTCCGCGTGCTGTTCGACATGACGAAAGTCGAAAAGCGAAATGTTTTCATTGGTAATTACATCCCCAGCTCTGATTTCACTGGAGGCTTCAGGGTGTTGTCCTACATGGACCCCTCAGAAGAACATCACGCCAAGCTCAAGAAATTTTGCTCAGACATTCTCAAGATGAACGCCCACAAGTGGTTTCCAGAGTTCCACAAGGCTTCAGAAGAGCTATGGGCACTGGTTGAGAAAGGCTTCTCGGAAGGCAGAAAAAAGCCATTTAATGCCCATAATGAACATATGCTCTTTAATTTTCTGTGCAGGTGTATGATCAACCGAAATCCCAGTGAAACGGACCTCGGGAACGATGGGCCTTCCTGCATTAAAAAATGGCTTGCACTTCAACTGGCTCCCATTGCCAGTAGTGGCATCCTACCAAAGATCCTCGACGAAATCACAATCCATGCGGTCCCTCTGCCGCCCTTTTTAGCGCGTAAGGACTACCGAAGGCTGCGCGACTTCTTCTACGAAACGGAGGTTCTTGATACACATCAGAGTTTAGGTGTGAGTAAAGAGGAAGCCTGCCATAACTTGCTCTTCTTGCTCTGTTTCAATGCTTTCGGAGGACTCATGATTTTGCTTCCAAACATCATCAAGCGAATCGTTCAAGTGGGTGGTGAATTGCAGAGAAATCTGGCACAAGAGGTTCGAGGGGCATTCCGCGCTAATAACAACAGTCTACACGCCCAGGCTTTGAACCGCATGCGTCTAGTTCGATCAACAGTGTACGAAGTGCTGAGGATGGACCCGCCGGTTCCGTTTCAGTATGCGAAAGCCAAGGAAGACTTCGTTCTCGAGTCGCACGATGCGCGTTATCTGGTGAAGAAAGGTGAGCTTCTGGCTGGGTATCAGCCCATGGCAATGAGAGATCCTCACGTCTTCGAGGATGCACACCAATTTACTCCGGATCGTTTCATGTATGACGGGGATAAAGGTCAGAATCTGCTGCAGTGTTTGTTCTGGTCGAATGGCCCTGAAACAGAAGAACCCTCTATGCACAACAAACAGTGTCCAGGGAAGAACATTGTAATACTTTTAGCATGTCTTTTCGTTGCCCACATCTATCTGCGATACGACTCCATTGATATAGATCCCGATACACCCTCCTCACGCATCGTTTTCACAGCTCTGAATAAGGCCACGTTCTAACATGGAGTAGGAGTCGCGCCCACCTGACCTTGTCTTTCTCTTTAAATCATAATTACTCAGAAATAAGGACTTCGTTTGACATAGGGATCACACAAAGTCATGACCTTGGATGGTATAATCTTATGCATTCGGTCAACACACATGAAATTAAAGGTCAATGGCCATCATGAGTTTGGGCTCCTTCCATCTTGCCTGCCTACCGTAGGTTAGTTTATAAGATCTTTAGAAGGAATAGATTGTAAATACAGTTTTATTTTATGTTTTTTTTTAAGGGATTACCTCCTTACTGTAGTTTATAAGATCTTTACAACGAATAGATTGTAAAAACAGTTTTATAGTAATTTTTTCCCTGAAAATTATTTTATTTATTGTTATGTTATGGCTTAACAGTGCACTTTACTCTCTGCTCTATTTTTTCCCCTTTTAAAATAAAATTTTGAGAATAAAATTATTAGTATATTTATCATTTTAATTTAGATTATTAATAATAATTTACATTTTTAAAGGATTTAATTTTCATAAAATATTTTTAATGGTAATTCAACAATTAAAGGATGAGATTTTTGTTTTTTAATTAATTTATTAATTAAAAGAATGTTATATGAATTCATGTTATTGTTTTGAGAGGCCTATTCTATAGCCCAATATGATCCCAATGTGTAAAAAGGGGTGAAATTTGACAAGAAAAATGTGTGTTTGTATACATTTAAAAAATTGACAGTGAACGTCTTTTGTGATGTGTATTAAAGTTTATAAAATGTTATTTGTGATAATTTGTTTTTTTCCCAAAACCTCAAAGTTTGTGTTTTATCCAATTTTGTTAATAATCAATGTGTGACATACTTTTGCTTTTAAAGTTTATTTTATATTTAAAAAATTTAAAATTTGTTTATAGTTTAAAGGATCCAGATTTATTATCGAATTTTCCATTGTTATTCAATTTTGCCAATATAGACCCATATGTTTTTTTTATGATTTACTCATAGTTCAAAATTGGCTTATAACCAATATAGACCCATTTTAACTTCGGATCTACCAAGCACCGAGATGGTTTAAATATTTCAAAAAGAAAGTGTAAAACTTGAGGAAATATTTGCACTTCAAAGAGATTTGATTCCTCTCTGTTCTTGGTAGATCTTGAATTAAAACATATCTATGTATCACACCATTAATTCAAAGTCACTAACATCACACCAAAACTAAATGCAGATTACTGAATTAGAAGTTAGGAGAAAATTAGAAATATGACACAAATATTAATACATGAAGGCTGAAATTTCTTCATTTGCTTTGAATTTTCCCCCTAATTTGTCACCCTGCGACCCACCAAGATCAAGTTGAGCTAGAAAGGCTCATTGGTGCACAACAGACTCAGGGATGGGGCTTAAACCAGAAGGAGAATGCAAACTCATGCACACCATGGCTAACAAAAGTGAAGATCTTGGAGTTTTTGAATGCAAAGGTACAAAATATCGATGAAAATATTTTCCAAGAGGTGAGCTATAAGCCCATGGACATTTTCGTAAACCATATGTTGTGGAACACCACAATTGTTATGTGGGGATGGGAGCATAATGATGATGTTTCATTTCCTCTAGGAGATTGAGGGCGGGATGGTAGTTCTCCAGTTGTCATTGTAGAGCCGAACCTAGTGGTCCCAACAATGAAGTGCAATGGGTCATTAATATTCTACAAGACCAGGTAAATAGACATTATGCAGGCATCCTCAACACCTCAACTAATAGAGGTGCGTGCATAGTGCAAGGGAAATTTGAACCCTTGATATCGTAATTTGACCGTTCAATCTTCTAACCCTCATGGGTTCCACCAAATGTGAAATGAGCTCAACAAATTTTGAATATGTTGGGAGAAGCATAGAGAGAGGAACAATAATTTGAAGAGAAGCCAAAGGAATCATCACCGACCTTCTTATCTACAACAGACAATGGCATGTGTTTGTAAATAAACATTAGATAATAAGTGTGGTGGTAGCAAGAGAAGGAGGACGTAATGGCTCAGTCCCTCGAGTGATGGGGGACATAGGATGGGAGTTGTTGAGAAGAGGCTACTATATTTAATTTATGTAAATATTCCTTGTTCATCATAGGTATATATGCTAATTGCTTTTGTTCATTATATGTAATGGTTAGATATATTCCTGAAATTCACATTTTCTTATCTTCTTCCATTTTGTATACCACTATTCCCTTCTCCATTCAAACTTAAGAGAGCGAAAAGGAACATTACCACAGAGCAAGGCATAGAGGGCCGTTAGTTGTTGAGTTGAGTTCAACTCCATTGTACATTATTGATTTGTCTTCCTTTTCTTATTATGTTTCTTTCTTCCATTAACGTTTTTGTTATGTCAATGGTTTTTCCTGCGTGTATGTTTTTGTTGAATTTGGGTTTTTTCTTTAGATTTGATATTGGTGTTTTCTTAAGTTTTTTTTATTGTTTACATTTGGTATCCTATGGGAGAGGAGGCCATAATTTCACTAATTAAACCTTATAGTGGTGGTTTATGTACATTCCACATTATGTGCAGTGGGTAAAAGATGTACACATTGTTTCCTTTGGGTTTTATTTTAATAAATAATTATGTTTATTTGTTTATTTTAGTTCATTTGTTTAATAAAATTTTATTCATATGTAGGTGTAGAAATATTGTGTAACGACTCCTCTACAGATGTTGGATTGTGTTAAGGAGTCATTAAAGGTACTTTTCCTCTGATTCACACTCAACTTAATGTAGAGTCCTCAATTTCAATTGGTGAAAGAAGTTGTATTATGTTCTATTAAAAGGTAGCATGTTTCTTATGGAAACCTAACTGAAGAAAATGAATACATCAACCTTACTATATATGATCTTCTCCTTGGAAGGCCTTTCCATTGGATAGATATATCATTCTTCATCAAATACTATTAAAAGGTAGCATGTTTATTATGTAAACCTGATTGAAGAAAATGAATCCAACAACCTTACTTTATCTGATCTTCTCCTTGAAAGGCCTTTCCATTGGATAGACATATCAGTCTTCATCAAATATTAGGTCACCCACCCCCCCATGCCCCCTACTCTTAACCAAGTTTTAAATCTCCTTTCCTCGGGTCTTGAGTGTCCTTTGTAGAGGCCATTACTTGAAATGAACCTCAAAAAGACGTTACATTCCATTGAGATGATGAGTGATAAAAAAATAAAGAATCAACTTTATTAATCAAACTGGGCAGCCCTCAGGTGAGAAACTGCACCTCGAGACTGCCACTAGCAGAATTCTCTACATTCTTTCTCACAAAGGCCTATTACATATAAACAAGCACATAAACATGGTGGTTTGAACCACTTCTTAAATAATAGCATCTTAGACCTAATCATAGGGTCTCAATCCTATCCTACAACAAAAAACAACCAAATGTGGAAGAGACTAACTTTCTCCATTAATTCTAACTCTCCCCCTTAATGGAGAAAGGGTGCTTGGAAAAATAGCATATGCCTATTGGTCTAGTCTCAGCTAGGCTTACAATAGTACATAAAAAACTTGGTAACTGAGCTTTCATTTTTGTCTTCTTGTTTGAGAGTCCATGCTTGTTCATTCGTCAATGAAGTTTCATATTCACTTTTCTTGCCATAAGGTAGTGATGGAGCTTCTCCTCCTTTTTACGTTTTCTACCCCAAAGGTGAAACGCTTGAACTCTTATCCTCCTCTTTCTTGATCTTGATTGTAGGCTAGCATCCAATGTTGCAAGTTCTTGGGACTTTTCAATTGTATCTTCTTGAATTCAAATATTTGCACACTTAAAAACAATGTTAGATTCATAAAGAGGACCATATTGGATCTTGTCTTCCTTCTCCTTCAGGAGAGTTTTCATTTCTCCATCTCTCTCTGCTGACATAGTTTGTTGATTCATGCCTTCAACCTCTTTACTCAATTATGTTGTTGTAAACATGTCCTCCTGCATTTGATTTGCATATGGAGATAGATTTTTTTCTCACTGAACGACAACTCATCAATAAGATTCTTTTCATGCATCAGATTAATCCACTCGTCATGAGATACATAGATCCCATCAAATTTGACTTCATAGGTCTCTGCATTAGGGAAGCTTTCTTCATAAAAAATTTAGATTCTACAACAATGGTTGTTTCTTCATCATCACATGTTTTAATGTCAATTATAGGCACACAATCATCACCCATCATTGCATCTTCAATGTTGACATGTTCAGTTTCACAATCAATTATGGGATTTAAAACACAATCATCATTTTCAAGAGCAATACCTTCATCATGTTTTCCCTCATTCAAACTGTACTTCATTTCTAAAATATCCCACAAAGCTTTTGCATTTAGAATCTTATCATATTCATGTAGTATGTTGAACATGATGTTTTCATCTAATGCGGATGTTATAAGACGTAATGTTGATGCATCTCCACTATCATAGTTTAAATTGATAGCATCTTCAACATAATTCAATAAATTTACCTTCCATAATATTGTTTTCATTTCAGTTGCCCAGCTTTCATAATTCATAACTAAAAAAGAGGGTAGATCCGACATTAACCTCTTAACGATTTCATCAAATTCTAGAATTTGAGACTCTTTCAGTGTCCTCTGTTGACCCATTTCTCCTTCTATTTTCTCCCCAACATCTAGTGTGCAAGAACACTTCGATCAAAAACAGTTTGCTGCCCACTGCACTACTACATACCAGCTCTAGATGTTACTATACACTTTCCAATAGTACTCGCTCCAACAACACTCACGCTCCAACCACATAAGGATGGGCCACCTGGTTGATCGAACAATGAGGGATCCAAACAACACTTTGTTCCACTCATGGGTCAAATTGAAATTCCCAATTCATAAACGATGTCAACATTTACACAAACCAATAGCAACACAAGTTAAACGTAGTTTTCACATGCTCCATGCAATCAATCCATAGGAGAAGATTCCTAGATGGACAGAGGAACCAAAACAATGTTTTGTCCACAAACTTTTGCTCCACTCGACCTCTGATTCAAGCTGCCATGAAACGACCTTCAACTTAGTTGTTGTAGATCCAACCCCCAGGCAGTCGTTCAAACTCCCTGACCACGACAAGCGGATCTCGTCTCCACGAACACAGTGCCACCAAACCGGATTCGTGGAAAAGCTTGTGAGGAAATCTCCCCGCAGTGCAGAGCCAACCTCCATGCAGGATCGAGCTACATACCTTCGACCTTGCTGCAAGATGATGAGTACGATGGAGCAGCAACACCCTCCGACCTTCAACCTTGGCAACACCACTCTGGCCTTTGAATACCTTGCTTTTTGTATAGCCTACTTAAACACAGGCTTCTCCATACAAAGCAATGCCCTCAAACGTTCATGACTTCAGCCTCCTCTCTGGTGGGTTCCTCCTTGTCGTCAACAATGGTTGTTTCTACAAGCCCTGTGAAACAGATCTATTCGAGCATCTATTAAGAGTCGAGATGCCATCACTTCTGAGTATCTATCCTGCTGCCACTATTGCTTTTAGGTCAACAAACCTTCCGCAATTCACCAAAACTAGGAAAGATCCACAATTCAACCTTCACACTCACACTCACTGCAACGCGGTTCTCTCATCCGTACCACACCAACATCAACACCACCATTAGATGTTTATGCCGTTGTTCTGGTTTCTTAGAGCTAATGGAGGAACAGAAGTCAAAATAGCAGGCTCTGCTACGAGGATTTTTCTCCTCTTCCCTCTTCTCTACCGGCTCAACCCACCCTCGTGCCTTGTGATCTAATCACACAGATATTCTAGGATCGAAAGATGATCTTGTGGATGTTCTTAAGCCATGATCTTTTGCACCCTGAGTGAACAGGCTCGACCATCCTGACAATTGCTTGATCTCTAGTTAAACCAAATGCAATCTCGGCCTTCATTGCTTGATCTTTGGATGCACCAACTATAATCTCGACCTTCACTTCTTGGTCTCGGCTGCATTAACTTCGATACGGAGAATCAAGAAATTGCCGAGCTATTCCACAACTTCCGTAGCAAGATAGACTCCACAACTAGTCAATGCAAATTGGTGGGTAATCACAACACTCACCTTGATAATCAAAATCAATCACGGTAATCACGGTGGGCACCAAACAATGAATCAGATAGCGAGATGCAGCTCCAACAATCCCAATTATGATCAACACATTCGATCACCCACAACGCTTGATCACTAAATCATTCAAAAAACTTAACCTTGACCTTGATTTCCAACCTAAGCTCTGATACCATGATAAAAAATAAAGAATCAACTTTATTAGTCAAATTGGGAAACTCTTAGGTGAGAGACTGCACCTGTAGATTGCCACTGGCAGAACGCTCTACATTCTTTCTCACAAAGGCTTGTTACATAAAAACTAGCACATAAATAGGGTGGTTTGAACCATTCCCTAAATAATAGAATCTTAAACCTAATCATAGGGTCTCAATCCTATCCTACAACAACAAACCACCAAACGTGGAAAAGACTAACTTTCTCTATTAATTCTAATAATGAGGATCTTCCTTTTATGGATTGATATTTCCCAGCAGTGATGCATAGAGTTGGTTTGAAAATAAAATATGATTGGGAGGACTATTGATTTTTGTTTTGGTCAAATTCTCGGTAAATAACCATTGAAAAAAGAAAATGCCTACGAAAAGATAAATATATGCATGAGAGTAATACTAATATTGTTGTTGTACTAAAAAAACACATACAACCAATTTTGGGTTATGGAGATTTTATTGTGAGTGTTACATGTAATTTCAAACCAAAATTCATGATTCAATATGTCATTTGTGTGTTATGGTCATTTTGTTATTATGATAAATATTTAAAAAAAATTAACATCATTGTGTTATTAAAGAGTAATATTTTATTCAAACTTTTATTGTTGAAGGGTTTATCAAAACATCACCCTAGAAACACAAAATTTTAAACATAACTTACAAACGTCAAAAAAAAATTGTGTGATGGGTACAAAGGAATCCAAATTCCAACTCTATGTGTAAGTATGTCATGTCCTAAGAAAATAATAAAAATAATTTTCGCTAATATTGGTTAATCTTAAATTATATGTATCTTTTTCATCTTATTAATACACTAAGAAATATAACTATGTATTTGAATGGATAGTAAATTATCTCATGTGTTTAATAGTTCCTTTATCATATACATGAATTTGAATGGACCATAAATTTACCTTCAACAATTTTTTTTACTAAATTAAAATTCCAAAATAGGTAAAATTTTAAACATTTTTACTCTTTACTAAAGCCAATACCATTTCTTAAACCAAAGGAAAAATGTAAATTCAACACAAAGAATATAAAATCTTGCTCCAAAATCTTTTAATATTTATTTTAACTAAACATTTGTAAAATGAATCTTTAAAATGAAAATCCATATCCTAGGGATATATGAAAATGTTTAAAGACATAAATATTTCCACATCAAAGTTGTAATATTTGAAAATATTAATTTGATGTGTTTTTATTACAAATGTTGCTATCATACCATGTAAAAAACATCATTAAATCTAATATTGATATTATAATATTAATATTATTAAATTTAATAACTTTGGATTAATGCAATATTAAATTTAATATAATATTAAATTTGTTATATTATAATATAATAATAATATCATGATATAATACTAACTCTAAATATATATGGAGGGAAGAACAAGACATAGAGTGATAGAGGTGGAGAGATAGGGGGGGTGACAAGAAAGAGAAGGAGATACAATGAAGGAGAGGGAAGAGGAGGAATGAAGAGAGAGAGAATGAGAGATGGATAAAAGGGTAAGAGAGAGAGTGTGGGAGACACTAATATGAAGGAGAGAGAGAGATAGTGACAAGGTTTGAGAGCCGAGAGAGAGAGGGGGGGAGGTAAGAGAGAAATGAAGATAGGGGAAGGACTAGAGAGAGGACTTGGGAGAGAGGAGGGGAGAGGGAAGGACAAAGAGATCGAGTTGGAGGGGGAGAGAGGGAATGAAGAAGAAATACATTGAGAGAGAAAAGTGGAGAGAGAGAGAGAGGAGTGACAAGGGAGAGATGGAGAGAGAGTGTGTATATTTTGGGTGAGATAGAGATACAAAGAAGGAGATATGGAAGTAAGGGCGAAGAGAAGGAGAGAGGAGATAGAGGGAGATGGTGACAAAGTTGGAGGGCAAAGAGGGGGGGGGGAGATAAAGTGAGGTGGGAGAGGAAGGGACAAAAAGGAAGAGAAAGATGACATGAGAGAGGAAGGGAGAGAGAGGTGCGTAAGAAGAAAGACATATACAGAGAAAGGTGGAGAGAGAGATAGAGGGAGTGATAAGGCAAAGAGAGAGAGGGGGAGAGGAGAGCAGGAGGGAAGATAAATAGAAGGGGGAAAGAGGGAGACAGAGAGGAAGAGGGAGGGAGAGATAAATAGATATGAAGAAAGAGTGTGTATGCTTTGGTGGTCATATCGAGAGACAAAGGAGAGGCAGAGGGAGATATAGATATAGAATGGAGGTGAAGACACTACTACACCAAGGGCACTTTTAAGACAAAAGAAAATTTTTATATTAAAAGTCACTTTTTTATTTTAGTTATTTTAATTAAAATTTAATATCAATTGAATTGTCTTAAATAGGAAATTTAAGACAAAAAACAGTTTGAGACAGATATATTTTAAGACAAAACTTTATATTTAAGACAAAAAGAGTTTAGGACAAAAATATTTTAAGACAAAAAGACAAAAACAGTTTAAGAAAAAAATATTTTAAGACAAAACCTTATATTTAAGACAAACAATTTGAGACAAAAATATATTAAGACAAAACTTTATATTTAAGACAAAAACAGTTTAAGACAAAATTATTTTAAGACAAAACTTTATAATTAAGACAAAAATAGTTTGAGACAAATATTTTGAGACAAAACTTTATATTTAAGACAATGGTCACTTAAGATGAAACCCATTTAAGACAATTAAAAATTAAGACAAAAACATATTAATTTAAGACAATATTATCTAAAAACTGCAAAATTGACTCTGACAATGCGCCTTAAGTCTGCCAGCTTGTAGGCTACTACTGTTTCACGCCTATACTAAGGTTGTTATTTCACTTACCATTCATGTTATATTATATAAAGACAATGATTTGTTGGGCTCTTCATTTTGTAGGGGTAGTCGAATCTAAAGAATGCAACAATTTTTCCTCGCAACATTTCCTAGACATTAA
Organism: Pinus taeda; assembly: GCA_000404065.3. Classification (NCBI taxonomy): domain Eukaryota; kingdom Viridiplantae; phylum Streptophyta; class Pinopsida; order Pinales; family Pinaceae; genus Pinus; species Pinus taeda. Next base: position 10,752 of record APFE031116738.1, read on the forward strand.
TTCCTATTTTGTCCCTTCAATCTCGATTGATACGATTAGAGACAACTTGTACTTTTTTGTATTCAACACTACTACATGAAGGGGGATTTTAAGACAAAAGAAATATTTTGTCTTAAAATTTTCAATATGAGGTGCTAGTATAAAAGGTAAAGGATTAGGACTGTCTTTACGTTGATAATAGGTTCTTAAGGAAGTAGAGCAATGGGGGCTGAAAAAAGCTGATGGGATTTAGGGTGATGAAGACCGATAACAGAGGTTTGCTTTGTGAGAGGAGAAATGGAAGCACTTTCGTTGAACTTGGAGAGACAGTAACATAGCTGAAGTAATTTTCGGGGTCTCCATTGATTGTGTTTAAATATGTATTTTTTCTTGTTTCATTTATTTTGAACGTTACTTTTTTTTGTTCAAAAAGAAAAAAACACTATATTTTATTGAAATATAAGGATAGTAAATAATTTAGATTTCGTTCATTATAATATCCTATCATTCCTATGCCCATACATTTCTATTTTCCTGTTCTACAAAAAGTGTCTTTCTTAACATCAAACTGTAGCTTATAACCATTACATTCTCATAAATGAATACTTCCATCAAAATCAGGTTTGTGTTAAAATTTCTTCTAAGGGTAGTTGATGCTGCATGCGTTTACCATGATACCCTGCTTGAATATTGAGAATTTTTTTTACTTGTTTCCTTCGAAATACCACTTTTAGATTGGAGGTTCATTGTCCAATTATGTTCTCTGTATATATGCTAGAAATGTATATGATTAAAAGTCCTTACCATGTTATGAATCCTCATCATCCAATTTGCAAGTATGGGGGGATTAAAATTAGTATACTTGTTTACCCAGTTAATGATTCCTTTTGCATCTCCATATACCTGAATTTTGTCTAACCTTAGCCATTTTGTTGCAATAATTACTCCCCATAATGTTGTAATATCTGATTTTTTGTTTGATCCCATTCCCGCCTTCGACCAAAAGTGGAAGAAATTACCAGGCTCAGAAACTATAGCTGCAAGGCATCCACATTTCCTTTTATTGTTGGCTCCATAAAAAAAAACCATCTAGATATTCTTTCCAAACATCAATGAATTTGTATTTCCTGTTTCTGTTAGACTTAATCACCAGCCTGATCTCATTGAAAAAATAAACTACCTTAATAATGTCTTCTCTGACAATCGAAATTTTCTAATAAAAAATGCTAGTGTTCTTACTTCACCATATAATCCATATGATATATAATGGGACGGACATGTACTTCCTATGTGAAGTGAACCATTACATAAGACATATGAACAATGGTTGATTAGTTCCAGTGAAAGGAAGCTTCATTTCCTCCATAACCCCATCCCAAATCAGCCTCATATATGAGCATTTGATCTACAAATGATCTGTATCTTCAACCCCCACCATGCATAGAGGGCATATTGCAAGACCAATGATCCCACGCTTTTGTAAGTTGTTCCATGTTAATATGATCATATGCTACAAGCCAGCGAAAACATTTTAATTTATTCACGAGATTCGATCTCCATATATCCAATAGATGCTTATTATATTCATTGATCCCCCTGGGCCTTGGCAACTTCAAGTAGATGTCTTGGACCATCGGATTGTTCTTTTTCATTTTACCCCCCCCCCCCCCCCCCCCCCATATCATATAGTCCTGCTTATCACCAAGACTAATGCCAGCATATCAAAGTTGCGCTACATATGACCCCCATTCCTCATGATATGTCTCTGGTATTCCAAGATCATCAACCCTTCTCTAACTCTATTGATCAATGTTTTGATTCCTTGAAAGATATATCTGTTGCAAGTGGATATTGTCCTTTCTATGAAGGATTTGCAGTAGCTTAAAGGATAATGAATGATTTCCAACCATCCCCATGATGGTGTCTAATCCAATTTTGATCTTGGATCCATCTCCATCCCCCCAACAGACAAACTCCAACATCTAACATACAGTGTGTTGAAAAGTGTAACTACGTTCGGTCTTCATAATGACATGTGTAAATATGATTTTATGTAATTGATGTAAAGAAGAAAAATAAAATTATTTTTGTAATGCTTGAATCATGCGTTACATGATCAAGGAATTTTGTTTTAGTTAAGGTTCCCATTATGAACCTTTAGGTTTGTCATCAAGTCATAATAGTCTATTGAGTCAATTTTATGTATGGAATACCTTTCTTGGGCATGTTACAAATATATGTGAGTCACTGAAATAGTCAAAGAGACCCTCCAAGATCAAGCTCAAGCATCTCCTTCAAGTCGGCCTTAAATTAAATTATGAAGCTTCACCAAAGCACATGTTGGCTCACACAAAACTCAAGTCGGATAATTTACATGGGAAAACCACTATAAATAAGGCAACTTGACTTCATTTCAAAGACATAATTTCGGTCAAGGAGAAGTCTGCAATAACAAGTGCGAGAATCACTAGGAAAGGAGCCTCATAACCAGTGAAGAGAAGGAAAGGAAGAGTGAAGTAGTTAGCTTTTTTTTTTGGTTCTGTTTTGGGCTGACTCACTCCACAGGCATGAAGGATAGACACTATATGTTGCAGAAGAAGCCAAAATACTGCAATCCCTTTTGAAAGTCAAGTCAAGGAGAAAACTAAGGAGTATCTCAAGATGAGTTGTCAAGGAGGTAGCCTCCACATAAAGAAAAAAAATCAAGGTATGAGAGAACGTAATTTGCATGTACCAGGGTTTCTGAATTAAGGCCAACAAGTTGAATGTCTGAAGCAGAGAAAAGGAATTTGAGATCTGAAAGGTAGCAGAGGCAGAAAGAAGAAACAGTCAATTTACTATCATTGACTCTATTAAGAAATAGAGGTAAAAGTAAGAAGCTTGGTGTCTTGGTCTTGGAGAGGTAAAATAAGAAAAGGGTCTTGGTCTTGGTATTTTTTAATTGAAATCTCTATAAGAAGAATAATTAGTTTGGATTTTTCATCTCAAGTGGGAGAGGTTTTGGCCTTGGTTGATCGCCTATATTTTGTGTCGCTTGTCTCTTTATTGTTTATGAGTTCGTAGTTGTTTGATGAAGAACACTATAATAATCTAACTAAATAGAAGACTTCTTAATCTAAAGAAGTAGAAAGAATTCACAAGCAGTTATCATTACAAGAGTAATCACCAAATTACTATGCCCTACATTTCTCAACATAGTGTGCACCATAGTTCTCCATATGTGTGATATAACATATTTCTTCTATGAGGATAAAGTTTGACTGAACATATATTTTTCCTTAATGATATGAGACCACACACCATTGCCAGACACTTCCCTCCACATGTTTTTTATAATCAAAGCCTTGTTGAAAGTGGATGTATCTATGACACCCCAACCTCCTTCCTCCACTGGCCTTGCAAGTGTTGGCCATCGTACCATATGAATTTTTTCTTGTAACTATGTTCCATCCATAAGAAGCGGCTCATGATAGCTTATATCTTATGGATGATCTCCCTTGGCATTAAATAAAGGGGCATCCAATTTACTGAAATGTTTTGTAGCACCGATTTCAGCATAATTACCATCCTTCTTCCATCGTCAACCATTTGTATTTCCATCTGTCCAATTTTTTGTGAAATATTTCAATTAGCCATGCCCAATCTTGGTTATATTATCCTTTTGATTTCATCTTAAACCCAAGGTAGGGAAACCATCATCCAGGATTGACGATGCTACCCCAAATAGATCACATATGTCCTTTGTTACATTCTCCTCATTGTAATCGTGTAACAAGATAAATTTGCCTTCATTCATACACAAACCATATGCAAATCCAAATGATTTAATTAGGCCTCTAATGGTTCTCCACTCCCCCACCGTGGAGTCCCCATAGAGTAACAAATCATCTACAAACATTAAATGAGAGATGGAAATATTTTTGGTTACTCTAATCCCTTTAATAATTCCATTATCCTTTGACACCCTTATTTTTCTACTGAAACAATCAATAACTAAGAGAAAGAGCAATGGAGACATGGCACAACCCAGTCTAATTCCTCTATACGCATTGAAAAACTGTGAAGGCACGCCATTAATAATACAAAATTTGTAGTTTTCAACATGCGAAAATCCATTTAATGTTAAATAGATACATACCAGATTTTAATAGGACCAAGAAGAGGAATTCCTATCCATTGCAATCATATGCCTTTATCAAGTCTACCTTTGGAAGGAAAGCTCTTTTTTTTCATGATTTAATAGAGTGCATCATCTCCCTTATAATTCCTTGTCCCAATCTTTCATTATCCTCTGATGTGAACGTGTTTGGAACTTCTTCAATGAAATTCATTTGTGACTAGAAATATGTCTCTTGTGCTAAGAATTGGTGTTTAAAATGTGTGACCACCGCTTGTTCAATAGATATTTGTGAACTGAATATGTTTTCTACCTCATGTCTTTTCCTCCTTATGGAATTGAATTGTTTCCTGACATTGAAGTGTGCGTGGAAATATCTGGTATTTTTATCTCCAGGTATTTTTATCTCTAGCTTTTATCCATGTCGCCCTCGTCTTCATGCAAAGGTATTCTTCCCATGAACTGAGTATGTCCCTTCTCTCACCCTCCAATTCAATGATCCTATGTTGGTATTCCTCTAAGAATAATAATGGGTCATGAGGATCATTGAAATGACATAGGAAAATGTCAATATCCCTAAGAGATTTAGTTTCATCCTCCTTCATCCACATAATCCTTTCCTGAGTAACCCTTTTTAGTTCTCTAAGCTTTTAGCATATGGATGTCATGTGATTCTATGGAGGAGGAAGCAATGAACGATACCAAACATTTCAGACCAAATCCCCAAATTCATCCATTTTAAGCCATTTCGGGTTGAATTTAAAGGGTTATGATCTCTTATGTTTCCCTTCATCCCATGCCAACATAATGGGCAAGTCATAAAAAATAAATGTTGGAATAGTATAAGATCTTATATCTATCAGATGATTAACCATAGTTTGATTAACCAGAAACTTGTCCATTCTTTTCGAGATACCCTCCTCACTAGTTCTTCTATTCCTCCAAGTGGGGCCAAGAGGATTTGGTGTCACATCCAAAAGGAAAAAATCCTCCGTCAAACCTCTGAAATAAGTATCCATACTATCAATTCTAAAATTTTGTCCCCAAATCTCTTCCTTCCCCTTCGAAAGATTAAGACCTCGTGCGATGATCATGGAACTTAATTGAAGGATTCCAGATTGTGCAACCTAGTCCCAAAATAGTTTACGCCCCACATATGGAGCATATGAATTGACAATTCAGACCCTTTGACAGTTTCCCATCATGTGTTTGATCATGATAATCCATGCACACGACAGAAGTGCTTGCAACTCAATAACTATTGGATCCCATATAACCCCCAGACCACCATATAATCCAATAGAATTAGTTGCAACTACATTCCATGAAGGGCACATAAAGAACATTTCATTATCTCTGCAAACCATCGTTTCTTGGAAAAGGATTAGAGACAGTTTATGAACCTGAATAATACCTCTGAGGTAGCTTACTTTGGGGCTCACTCCCAAACCCCAGATGTTAATGGAAATAATAGCCATGGAGGAACCACATGTAAAAGTAGAAATAGAGGACTTAGACTCCATCAAAATCAGAAATAGAGACATTACCAATAGTAAAATCAGAATCAATATCAAACTAGCTGTTGAAAAGTGTGCAACAAGAAATTCTTGTTGAGAATGCAACAAGATGATGGAGCTTAGTGGAAAGGAGTCGCCTTCACTAAGTGGTCCCGCAGGGCTATTTTTGGCGCAAGTCTATTTTTAGACATATGAATCATGTCTATGGATTGCAGGTTGCTGTTTATGGATGAATTGATCAAGTTGGAAAAATAGATGGACTTCTATTTTTAGACCACAGCGGAGTGACTCCACAGCGGAGTGACTGCTCAGTCTAAATATAGAACAGTCAAATATTATTAGCTCATAATAATATTTAGACTATAAACTTTGTCTTATTTTCTTGGAGCACTTCAGGATGAGCTACGGATGTGGTACATGCAGATCCCAGAAGGAAATACGTGGTTACCTATGGGATGACTAATATTTGCATGCAGGACTTCAGTTAGAACTCAAGTGAGTTGAGTTTAGTGGACTGGAGGTGCAGTTGATGGAGTTGTGTTCATTTTAGCTTTGTTAAACTGGTTGTATTTAGTCTAACTGGCAAATAGACTAGAGATGAGTTGGGTGAATTAGTTATTAATTAATTCACAAGTTTTTAACTCATAATGCAACTATAGAATACATCAGTTAACTCAGTTGCATGTCAGTGCATGTTCAGTTAAGCAGGGACAGGTGTTAGAGGATCAGATTGCTATCAGTT